>CAUYQV010081231.1:0-31267 GCA_963574575.1 Galagoides demidoff
GCACTTCTGGGGTACAGTGTGGGGTTTTCACATGCAATCCGAAATACTTCCATCAAACTAATCAACACAGCCTTCATGTCATTTTCTCCATTATTGTTTTAAAACATTCTGATTCTACTCTTAGAGAGTTTCACTTGTACCAACCTTAAGATTTTTCAAAAGTGATATGATCCAGTAGAAACTGTTCTTGGAGGACTCATAACCATTCTGGTTTACACTTTCAGTATAGTATTCAACTAGTTACATGAGGCATTCAACATTTTATTTTATTTAATGGCAGGACAGGAGAAGTTTTTAAGTTTTTTTAAATTCAACATTTTATTATAAAATAGGCTTTCTATGAGATGATTTGCCCCAACTGTAGGCCAGTGTCAGTGTTTTGAGCATGTTTAAGGTAGGCTATGTTAAACTATAATGATATTCAGTGGGGTAGATGTCTTAAGTGCATTTGGACTTACAGTATTTTCAATTTATGATGGGTTTATCAGAACATAATTTCGTTATAACTTGAGAAACATCTATACAAACAAATCATGTCCATCCTCAGCCGAGGAAAAAAGGAACATCACAGCTGGCCAAAGTAGGTGTTAAAAAAGAATTTAGCGTATGAAGTTGGCATAATCTTCAAGATAGTCAATAGTATCAGCTTGGTCCTACAATGGTTCAGTTTTGTGACTATTTTTAACTGAAATTCATTCAAAACAATATATTTAACATTCAATTGAACTGATTACAAAATCTGAGAGTTGGTACATAATGGTTCCACCATTCCTACGGGCCAATTAAATAAAGCACAGAATGAAAGATAAGATAACACCTACATTTACTGAAGCCTTCTATTTCCTGGGCTATTTCTTTTGACAAGAGAGATAAAGACATATGTGCATGTTTTCTAGTTTTACTAATATGTCTCTAAGTCATTAATAATTTGAACATTAGTAGACTCTTTATAATCATCAATTTAAGATGAGGAAAAAAATTAAACTATTTCAAGTCCCAGAATTTTAAGAAATCTAGATCGCCTCTTCTATTTTCACACATTCAAAAGTCCCTCAAAATTCCCTCTTTCTTAAGCCAGCAACCATTAAGTTACTCTTAAACTCACACTAAGTACTATTTAACACAGGGGGCAGAAAGCCAGATAGGTCTGGTTTTTAGTATCAGTAGTGTCTTTGTTGTGGAAAGATGTCAGTTCCCAAATTTTTACTACACTGTACAGACCTGTGTACCTCAGGCAACTTTATAGCCCAAACCCCACTCCTTGGGGACTTATAGCAACTTGTAAATCCATGAGGAATTTTTCAGCAAAGTTCTATTTCTTAGTTTATTCATGGATTAGGCTTGTAAGAGTAGATTCATTCTAAGGCTCTAATGAGCAGAGTTTTTTTTTTTTTTTCGCCCTAGAAGGAACACTTGCTTCTCTTTTTCCAACATTCAGCTTATGATGGTTTTAGAATTTATGTTCTCAGTTATATCCTCCATTGACTTTGAAATCTTAGAAAACACTCAACATGGTTCTTTCCAGAATTCAGTGCTATTCAAAGCATGTCTTTATGTAGCAGTAGAAAATGGAGACCCACAAAACTATTTCACATGAGTTCGTCTCTATGGTTTATTTCTAAGAACATTGGCTCTGCTCTCCCAACTAACCAGAAGTCATGACAGCACTTCAATAACTGAGCAGTGTCTGTTATTAGGAGTGGAGAAGATGAAGAGGATTTCCATGCTGAGTTTCTCAGAGCTTGGCTGAGGATAAGTTCTTTTTTCTTTCATTAGTAAAGTATCATAGGAATGGAAGAGCAAGTATCCAATGTACTCAATACTAATATGAAACCAGTAGATGAACAACTATACAACCATAGAAGAGAAAAACACAATTAAATTCAAGAAGGGGGAAGGAGGAGAGGGTACAGAGAGAGGGGAGGAGGGAGGGAATTGGTTTGCTCTTACCAAATGGGCATTATGAAAGGGTACACGGCACACCTCCTGGGTGAAGGCTCAACTACAACTTGGACTTCACCTAACAAATGCAAACAATGTAACCGAATCATTTGTACCTAATCATTTGTCTGATCAGTTTGTTCTTTCACTATATGATCCTGTATTAGCTTTCTATGCTAAGTAACAAATAGTCTTGCACATTGCCTCGTAAAACAACAAGTGTTTACCATCATTATTTCTAATAAGTCAGGACTCTGATCAAGGCTTAGCTGTATTCTTTGGATTCAGGCTGCTATAATGGAAGTATTTTCTAGGGTGTGTTCTCACCTGGAGGCCCAACTGGAAAGTAATCACTTCCAAACCTCCTCAGGTTGTTGGCAGGATTTATTTTCTTGTGGTTATAAAACTGAGGGTCCTTCCGCTGGCTGTTGACTAGAGGCTGTCTTCAGCTCCTAGAGGCTATCATAACCTCCTAGTCCTATGAACTTCTTAACATTCCCACTTATTCCTTCAAAATCAGCAAGGGAGAAAGTCTCTAGAAAGATGAGATCCTGTATAACTTAATTAATCATGGAGAGACATTACAGTACCTTTGGCAAATTCTACCACTTAGAAGCAAGTCACAAGTAGCACCCAAACTCAAGGGGAGAGTATATGAGTGCACAAACATTGGAAGGTGGTCATCAGTGGTCATCTTAGGGTCTGTTCACCCTGACTGCAAACAAAAGATTTACTTGAGCTAATGTAGAAATAAATTCTGGGCACATAATCTCACCATGGACCACTGTTAATTTACCAATATGTTTCTAGTGGTGTTTCTTACAGCTCTATCCTCTATTTCATTCAATAACTTTATCCTTTTATTTTATATTTGTTATTATTATTTTTTAAGCAAGACATCACTATGTCACCCAGGCTGGAATGCAATGGCATTTTCATAGCTCACTGTAGTCTTGAAGTCCTGGGTTCAAGCAGTTCTCCTGTCTTAATCCCCTGAGTAGCTGGGATTATAGGCACACATCACCATACTCAGCTAAACTTATTGTGGAGATGGGGGTCTCACTATGTTGCTCAGGTTGGTCTTGAACTCCTGGGCTCAAGTGATCCCCCTGCTTCAGTCTCCCAAAGTGGTAAGGCTTATATCCTTTTTAGCAATGACTCTGAGACAATACAAATGTTTTTAAAATTTATGAGTGAGTTAGAGTGTTAACTGCAAAGTGCTGTTCTTCATCTATGGCTTAGATAAGCCTCCTGAGTCTAATCTGTGTGACAAGGCCACACACAGACCATCCATATTCCCATTCCTTTGCCTCCTAAGTGATTAGCTGAACTGCTGATGCCCTCTGAATAACTGGAGCAAGGCACTTACTGTTGGTCACACTTGGGTCAGGATTCCCCCCACCACTGCCTCCCCTGTCTCTGAACTTGGCACACACTCAGCCTGAAGCAGTGTACAGCCCTTTCTAAGAATAGGCTGGCACCAGGGGAACATATCCTCTGTTCTTCTATTCAACCTCCCCTCCTTGCTCCTGTGAACATCCTTTACTCCACTCTGAAAGAAAATGCTTTTTTGCCTGACTCTCTTTGAGTGCACGGAGCATGTGGTCATAGTGATCTTCCCATCATCGTAGTGCACCGCCCCAATAGTTCTTTCCCCCATGTTGCAGTAATCATTTTGAATAAAGTCTCTCATTACTAAATCTGGATTTGCTTTTATTTGGCAATAGCACATGGTGAGTTTGTGACCAGAGGCAAATGGCCCAGGCCACTGACTCCAGCTGAAGACACCAGGATAATGCCCCAAGACTCAGATATCAGGCAAGTTGTTCAGTGCTATAGGCCTGTGGGGGCCAGAGAATGTCTCCAGGACTCAGAGCCCCCTTTCCAGCATCGCGAGGTCTCATGAGTCCCTCCTTCAGCTAGGCGATGTTTCAGAGAACAGGGGCTGGAGTGCTTCAGAGGATCGACAATTTACTCCCAAGAAATAGTCTGCTTCCTCCAGCTTAAAAGTCTTTTTTGAATAAGATGCTGTTACTGAACATGTGGGTTTTTTTCTTCTTGTTATCCAGCAAGGACTTATGAGGGTGACTAATTCTGTTACCAAAAATTGACAAAAGACCACATTTTCTTAGAACAACCGGTAGTAGCAAATTTGTGACCAGCCATACTAGAATTCTGAATCCCATAAAGCAAGGTGATATTCCACAGCAGTAAAAGTAAGATCTTGCCTTTGAGTTCAAAAACATGTAAGCACAGGATGTGAATATTTGGTTTAGGAACAAGACAGCGGCACTTAGGAAGAAAACGTTAGGGGTTGTGTTAGTCAGAAATTTTGGGGTTGCAACTTACAGAAACCCAACTGGGATTAGGTGAAAGAGAAAAAGGGGGATTTATTGACTCTCAGAATCTGAGAACAACCAGGCTGAGGTGGGTGGGGAGGCTGCTGGGTTTTAGGGATAAAGTGGCAAGGGACACAAAGGCCTGATCCCCACTGCCGGTCTTGCTGGCCTCTCTTTAGGGGGCCTTCTCTCTTCTGGGTTTTATTCCCTCTCACTACAGACCATCCTGCACAAAGCAGGATTACGGCCCTCCACTGCTTATGAGTCTCAATTCTCCCAACTTTTGTTACTGGGCTTGAGAGGGGCTAGCTGTTTTAGACACAGCCAGAAAAATTGGGGATGAATTTAGGTGAAAAACCTGGTAAGGGCTTTCTTACCTTTTCTCTCCCAGTACCCAGGGAGAGAAAATCATGTCAAAAAAATGGCAATTCTGGGTGGTGTCTATGGCTCAGTGAGTAGGGTGCCAGCCCCATATACAGAGGGTCGTGGGTTTGAACCAGGCCCCGGCCAAACTGCAACAAAAAATAGCCAGGTGTTGTGATGGGCACCTGTAGTCCCAGCTACTTGGGAGATTGAGGCAAGAGAATCACCTAAGCCCAGGAGCTGGAGGTTGCTGTGAGCTGTGATGCCACAGCACTCTACTGAGGGTGACAAAGTGAGACTCTGTTTCTTAAAAAAAAAAAAGAGGGCGGTGCCTGTGGCTTAGGGAGTAGGGTGACAGCCCCATATATGGAGGGTGGTGGGTTAGAACCTGGCCTTGGTCAAACTACAACAACAACAAAAAATAGCTGGGCATTGTGGTGGGTGCGTGTGGTCCCAGCTACTTGGGAGGCTGAGGCAAAAGAATCACCTAAGCCCAAGAGATGGGTGTTGCTGTGAGCTGTGATGCGACAGCACTCTACCAAGGGTGACAAAGTGAGACTCTGTTTCAAAAAAAAAAAAAAGGCAATTCTCAGAATGGGCATTTACATATGCTTTTGGGAAGGGAAAAAGAAAGAGCGGATAATTGAAATTTCCAAGAAATAAAAGGGGTTTCTGGATAAATAATTCCGTAAAGTCAGTTCATGGTCAATGTCAGTATTAAGCAAATGGCAGAATGTATTTTCTAGAGATGCTGATGTGGGGAGGAGGCCACATCTGTGGATGTTAAGGGTTTGGGGTGCAGCAGATAGTACACCTGGGGCTGGGTTTTCATTTAGGGGGTCATGTTTAGGGGAGAGTATAGACTAAATGGAGGGTGTTGTGAGGAAAACAGCTAAAACTGGAGGGGTGATCTGAACCATTCCACGTTACCACTGATGCTGCTGTCTTGAGAACTCCTGAGAGACTCAGGAAAGATAGAATGGAGAGGAGGTCTGGGGTCATATTAGCTGTCAGTAGCTGCTTATATTCCTTTTTTCCCTAAATTTCAAGTTAATATGAGGGCACAGTTAGGTTGTTTGCATTTATTAGGTAAGGTCCAAGTTGTAACTGTGCCCTTCATCTGGGAGGTGTACCATATACCCTTACATTGTCCCTGTCAGGTGAGAGCTTACCAAGTCCCCTTTCTCCTCTTCTCTCTCCTCTCTCTCCTTCCCCCTCCCTCCCACTTGGATTTAATTATGATTTTCCCTTATGGGGGGTATAGCTGTTCATCTACTGGTTCCATATTAGTATTGAGTACATTGGATACTTGCTTTTCCATTTTTTGTGATACTTGACTAAGAAGAATGTTCTTTAACTCTAGGTTAATACAAAAGAGTCTCCCTCTTTTTCTGGCTGAATAGTATTCCATGGCATACATATACCACAGTTTATTAATCCATTCATGCGCTGATGGGCACTTGGGTTGATTCCACATCTTGGCAATTGTGAAATGAACTGTGATAAGCATTCTAGTACAGATGTCCTTATGTTAAAATGATATTTCTACTTCTGGGTAGATACCTAGTAATGGGATTGTGAGGTCAAATGGAAGGTCAACTTTTAGCTCTTTGAGGATTCTCCATATTTCTTTCTATAAAGCCTTCAAGACAACAGCCTCTGATTCAACATAAGGACTCTCACAATTAAGCCGTCTAGGGATTAGTGGGCCTGTATGACGAAGCAGTGAGATAACAGTATATGGCAGCATAGGTTCATTCATTCACATGTTAATGGTGTCATTATTCAGCAAATATTTACTCATTACTGCATAGCAGCTGCAGACATTAGCATTACCAGGCAGACAAGCTCTGTAAGAGGAGTTCATCCCGGTGCTCCCCGCCCCGGCACAGTGCGCCATGTGCACCAGCACTGTATTTGTACTTGCTAACTGAATGAAGCATATCTGTGTGAGCGGGGGTGTGTGGTCACTGTGGTGGGTACTGGACACGACCAGGAGACTCTCAAGGAGTGGACAATCTGATAGTCTAGGCAGCTAACCAAATAGCAATAATTTTTCGTGTGCAGTGCTCTGATGGACGGAGGTGCAGGCTGCTTTGACAGCGGGTGGAACTGGCAGCAAGCACAGCTGGAACTCAGTGAAGGGCTGGCAGAGCTGGGAACTTATTATCCCATTTTCTGGCAAAAGTATATGAAAATGGTGGTCTAGAGAAACAGCTATAAGCCAGAAAAGCCTCCTGAGCTCTGACGAGAGGCATGGATAATGAGCATGAGGAAGAGGTGACCAAGGTGGAGAGGAATGGGAAGAGCATTCCCAGAGGGAGAAAGAGTGCAGCAAAGGGAGGGATCTTGCTCCTGGTTGGATCACTGCAGTCCTCACAGGGCCATAGCTCTGCCCCTTCCACTTCCAAGCGGAAATTCCCATAGGAAGGGGAATGTGCCCAGGTATGTGCAGGAACTCTGGGTGGGCTAAGGGGGCCTTCAGCCTGGGTTCCCTCTACCTATGTGTGGCTAGGATCTCAGAGACACCCTCACCTCTTCTGCAGGAGCCTTGGACATGCTCCTCACTTCCACCCCTTTCCCCATCCAGCCAACCTCCTTTCTCTGATGTTTTGCAATGTTTGGGATGTAAAACGAAATGAAATATAATTAATCTCATATAAATGATGGACCAGGTGTAATCTGTTGCCTATTCAGGATTCATCTCCATTTTAGTAAGAGATAAGATTTTTTTTTTTTTTTAACCAAAGCAAGGACACCCATTTTCAGGAGAAGAGGGAGAATTTGGAGAATTTGTGAGAAGAATCGACTTCTCTACCCCTCACACCCAAGAGTGTTTTTTACATGGTTGGTCACGGCTTAGGAAATAAATTCTGTGGATCATAACATTTTTTATAGACTGGAATAATATTGAATAGAATGGACTAGAATAGGCATAAATTTTACAGTTTACAATATATAGTAAGGGTAATGTCTCATAAAACATATTTCAGGTAAATGTGTATGTGTGCATGCCCTTGTGCTAAGGCATGATGTAAAATATGCTTTTTGCTATGGGCTGTAGTCTGAAAAAAAGAGTTTGAGAAATTGTTAAGTTGCCCTCTAGAAAAGCACAACTTGATTTTGACCCAAGTGAGCTGGCTTTTTCTTAGAATCAGGACTGTCTTGGTTAGTCTATCTTTCCCTGTGGTGGGTTCTAAGAATATTTTGATTTTTTTTTTTCATGTCCCATATCAGAAGAGTGGACATGTCTCTGTTTTTTCCAGTTCTTCTCAGCAAATGAAACAAAATAAAGTGCCAACAATTGTTTTCTCCCTACCTAAGGAAAGAATTTTCGCTTGTGATTTCCCCAGGGACTAGGGGAGATAAAGACTTGACTTTGGGGGTCAGCGTAATTCATATTGCATATATGCTAACTAGAGCAATTGTCGATTTCCTGCAAGACTTTTCCATTGCTGAAGGCAGGACAACCAATCTGGTTTGTTTATATTAAATAAGGTCACTATTTGAAGTATAATATCAAGGAGGAGAAGCAAGAGCCCTAGCACTATGGCGAAGCATTACCATTGTTCCCAAAGGCAAGCTGAGCCCTTGAGTACAGGGCAGCAGGCGATGGCAGCTGAAGAAAGCGCAGAAGTGTTTGTACTGATTATTCCATTTTCTGGCAAAAGTATATGAAAATGGTGGTCTAGAGAAACAGCTATAAGCCAGAAAAGCCTCCTGAGCTCTGACGAGAGGCGTGGAGAATTCCATTTCGCCAAGTCAAGAGGATGATGGTGAACTATACCCCACTGGAAGCTGAGAAGGACAGATTGAGTTTCTGCCCCAGAGAAACCACCCAGGTATCACAAACTGGTTGTTTAGGTGATGAAATTTGCCCTGAGTCTGTGCCACCCAGATGCAAAAATAATACAAAACAAAACCACTGCCAAAAACTCACAACAATTCTTTGGCCAAATTGATAATGAGCAATGATTAACAAGATGTTCTTTTCCTTGGTTAGATGCCTAGAAGGAAGACTCTGTTTCTCCTGGGTGGCTTGAGGATGGCTTTGTGTGTTCCCCATGTTCCAGGGAGGTGGAGGCAGGGCTACCATCTCCTACCGTGAGACTCCCTGTCTTAGGTGGTCTGTGTAGGCTGCAGGGGCCTGGCTGCCTTCTGCTTACATCCTGATCATTTTAAAAGAGCAACTCCAGGAAGCAGGAGGCCAATGGACCCGTCTTTTCCCTTCTCAGAGCTCTCAGGTAGTCAGTGGCTACTGGAATGATATATTTCCAGTGCTTCAAAACACACCCTCAATATTACCACCCTGAAATTCCACTTTATTGTAGTCCCAACTAAAATACAACAGACAAGAAGAGGTCACTTCTAAGTCTCATCTGTTATGTAAATTTTAGTATGAAAGATTTTTACTTACGAAGGAGTCAGTGGGGAAGGGTGGAGACAGCAAATGTTATCAATGTATCTTTCACATTTGGCCCTGGGGTAACTTGAGTTGACTTGTTCAAAATTTAATGCAGAAATAAGGGTCTATAAGGAAGCAATGGCATTAAAAGCATCAGGCAGGGTCCCAGTCATGGCTATTTCAGGAAGATCCCGACCACTGTGATTATCAGGAGGGACTGTGATGCCGCCAGTGACACTGACAGAGAAAGGGAAGTGTGATGTTTTAAATAGAGCATTGTGCTTAGAAATGAGCGGCCTGTCTCAGATTCTTGCAGAGTTACAGGAATCACACCAGATATGATCCAAGTTTCACTGGAAATGGTTTGTGGACCAGAAAAGTATGTTTGGTGAGATGGTTGAAGAAAATTTAGTAAAAGCTATAAAATGTAAACAAAGCTTAAGAGGCCAGAGCCTTCCATGAATGCCTGTGAGGCATCCTTCCCAAAACAAATTCTTCTGGAAATGTAATTCTAGATTTCAGTTTTCATCATTTACACCCTAATATGTGCATCTGAGTGTGCTGGGCGTGTATGCACTAATGTCTCCCCCTCGTTCCTCCCTGCTTATTGGAACACGCAAGTTTCTCAGAGAAATGTGGGAAGGAAGGAAGGCAGAATTAAAGGGGAGGGAAAGGAAAGGGTGTGAAGAAAAAATGGAAGGAAGGAAGCATAAAAGAGAGGGAGGGAGGGAAAGAGGAAGGAAAGAAGGAAGGAAGGAGGGAAAGAAAAAAAAGAAACAATGCTAACTATAGTCTAGAAAGTAGTAAGCAGACAGAAATAGAGGCAGGCTTTACTTATCCTGTTTTGTGGCCTGTCTGGGTCCTTCTTCTGGGGGCAGAGGAGATCCTGTCAGTCTGGGCCCTGGGGTTATGGCCAGATGTAGAATTCTGGAATGAGCAATGCCCAGAGGGCCCCTTGAAGAATGGGTCAGGTGTAGGGATCTTAGAAAGGTAAGAAAAAGAGTAAATGGGGCCAACAGAGGGGTCCCAGGAGGCATTATGTGGGGAAGAACCAGGTAAGTGTGGTATTTCCTCCATACCCGGGAAATGCTCTGCAGCTTGTGCAAACTAAGACGTTGTGCAAGACCGGTGTTGGTGCAGAGTCGGCTCTCGAGGTATCGCTGCTGGGAGAGCGCTGGTAATGGAGTCTGGGGTGGCAGAGAAGCAGGTGTGGGAAGAATTAAGGTGTGGGAAGAATTAATTTTAAAGCATATTGGGAACATTTAGGTTTCAAGTTGAGGTGTTAATGATAAAGAATTTTGTTTGGTGAAGTGGATCCCTAGGGATCTTGGAGACATATTTTCTGTTCCACTGTGGCCACCATATTCATCTGAGATTCTTGAATATTTTCTTCTTGTGACTTGGAGGCCAAGCCCAAGGCTTCACTCCCTGTTACTTCATGAGGGGCCGTCTTCTCCTCCTGCTTCCTTCATGGGAGTCACGCAGCAGGAACTGGGACCAGGCCGCACATGTAGACACTGAACAGCTGCTACTGAACACCGAGCCTCGTGTTGATGCCATCACCCCCAGTCTCCCCCCTGGAAGCCCCTTTCTACTTTTTGGAGTCCCCATCTCAGGGTTGAGAGTTCTGTTGACCACGGTGGCTGGAACAGAGGGAAATGAAGGGGAGGCCCGATGACCACATCCTCAAGTTTTTGTTGAAACTTGGGATGTTTTTGTTCCAAAAACACAGTGGAAGGTGGTGACACTATTCCATGGTGTGAGGAGTGTGGTCCTCTACTTCAGGCACCAAATGAGTTAAGGAGACATCTGGGGATTGGCTCAGAATCTGACCACAATGTTTCTATGGCAAACTGGCTACTAATTTGCCAAGAATTAACTTAGAGAAGACTATGAGAGTCAAGGCATATTCACTTAGAAGTAAAAAAATTGAATACTGTCTAACAACTTCATATTTCAGATTTTGCACAAAACTCAGATGGCTCTCATGTCTCTGAATCAGGGTCTTCAAATAGAGTCTATTGAATACATCCAATTCCAGCAGGCTTGCTTTCATCACCGGCAGCTTTGCCCATAGGAAAAGAGGCAATAAAGTTTAATATTCTGGTGGTACTAACACCTTCATGATGTTTGTAGAAGGAGCAACCTTGGGCCAAGTGAACGAGAAAAGAGGAAGTTCCCGAACCACTTCCAAAGGGCTGAGGCTGAAGAGCTGATGTCTCGGGGCTGCCCAAACGTCTGCCACAGGCCCAGCAGTGCCACCGCCGCCGAAACCCCAAGTCTACAGCTCAGGGTGGTCTGGAAGTGAAGGATTGTTTTCCCGAGAGTGGTTTCAAGAATGTAGCTCCTCACCTAATAAAAGGAATATGCAATGATTAACTGGGTCTAATATTAGTATCTGCAAAGTAAAGAGCAATTGGGCCTGGTATGAAAGAACAAACCTTGCACACACCCACTGCCAGGCAAAATCTGTTCTTTTTTAGTCATAAATCTTTCTTGGATGCCAGAGAAGAATTTCACTTCCGTCAGAAACACCAAGTGAACCAAAGAGAAAGAACATGTTGTTCTGGAGATGAAAGCTTTCTGAGTTTAAAGCTCTTGCTGTCTTCCTGCTGTTGTTCTGGCTTCTTTCTGTTGGTGTCCTTCACCCTGCCGTGCCTCGCGTCTCTTTGCACAGGATGAGGCCTTTCTGAGGACAGGTCGGGATGGACCATTTGCTTCAGGCATTAGCTTCGGGCAGAGAACTTGTCTGCAATTGAGTCTCACTGTTTTCCAAGGTGGACCATTGGTGAAACATCTTTGGCCACCACACCTCTGATTTATGAAGAATACATCCATAGACTTCAGGGTATTCCTAAACTCAAGCACACCACTAACTGAGATGCAGAAGTTAAATTGATTTGTTCATGAAGTAAGTGTATCACTCTTGCAGAGAGCTATTACTCATTCAAATTAGTAATAGCTGCTTTACATGTGTTATCTGATTGGTCTTGAAATTTTTTGATGTAGGGCAGTGGGGTTCTTAGAGTGTGGTCCTCACAACATCAGCATCAACTGAGAACTTGCTAGAAATGTACATCCTTGAGCCCTACTCCAAACTTACTGGGCCATTGATCTGTGTTTTAACAAGCTTTCTAAGTGATTTCAATGCACACTAGGGTTTGGGATCACCGGTGTAGGAAAATTATCACCATAAAATTTATTATATGCCATCATGTCATAGATCTTTGAAGTCCTTTATAGCTAAAACTTTTAGTGTAAAATTCTGGATTTCCAAGGGTCTTCGGTACTATGCATGCTGTAGGCAATCAGTAAATATTCCCTATAAATGCAGAGTGTCTGACTTAGTGGATAACTCTTTCCCTCTCTTCCTCCTTCCTCCCTCCCTTCCTTTCTCCTCTCCTTTTCTTCCTTTCCTTCCCCCCCCCACCCCGACCCCGTCTGCCTTATGTCACCTGCCTTGTCCCTTTGACGTGTGTTTTAGGTAGGGTGGGCACTCAAATGGATCTTACTTCTCCTGCTACTTGGTAGCCACTTATCCCAGGCTGACTGATCAATGGGTTTCACTGCCTGGACACAGAGATTGCTCCTGACATCCTAGCTTGGCCACTGAGAATCTTTAGGGGTGGAGGAGAGCAATGTGAACCATAAAGCACAGTCTCTCCCTATTATCAACTCTGTGAACATCAAAAAACCAAGTGAACTTGAAACATCAGGAGGCACACATTTGTTTCCATGGTGGGATTGTTCTTCCCGGGAATAAAGCCAACTCAGAGAGAAAAGCAGTGCCAAGTGTTGGAGGGAAAAATGGGCAGGGAGCTGATAGCATCTCTAAATCTATGGAGTCAGCATGCCCTGAAGCCAGAGCCGGCTCTCTTGTTGATCTTCATATTCCATTCAACATTCACCCTGAATAATTTAACTTACAATCCTGGGGACATCCATACTATTAGTTTTTTTTTTTCCCAGATGTCAAAAGTAAGAAATGTACATACAAATTTGGACCTAGTAGAATTTGGTCATATAGAAAATCAAAGTCATTTTGATCACCCCACTTTCTTGAAAATGACTGTGTATTCATTTGTATATATTCATTCAGATTTTTCTATCAATATGCTAATGAAATGGGATGTTAATTCAGATTTTTTTGATGTCTCAATTTTTCCAGAAGCCATAAAGACAAGAATAAAATAATAAGTGTGAACATCTACTTTCTAGGGAGAGATTATTAGATTGTTTACAAAGAATTTGCAAAGTTAGTGATCCAGAACTGGGCCTGGGATTATTTGCTCCTAAAAGAGGTTATATTAGAAAATGTTAGGAATTCATGAAGAAGTTGACAAGACCAGTGGGAACACATCTCTGGAAATATTTTTAGCGTGGTAGAGATGACCCCTGTCCTGGGGGTAAGGGCAGGAAATGCTTATCTTTTATCTTAAGCCAAGTATGGGAGAAAGCTTTAAGAAAATCTCCCAGAGGACCTCATGTGCACCTACTGAAATCTGGGAGGTGCAGTGCTCAGTACCTTTGCATTCCTTTTTTTTAAAAAAAAATTTTTTTTATTAAATCATAGCAGTGTACATTAATACTATCATGGGGTACAATGTACTGTTAAAGCTGGCTGATATCAGCTGCAAACCAGCAGAGGGAAGAGTGAGACTATACTCATAATTTGATTTAATTTGACTTGATTTTCCTTCTGACTATCTTGCCAACAGTTTCTAATCTGGAACCATTGCAAAACATGAATTTACCCATGTGTCTTTCTGGTTTGGTTGACACTTGGGAAACCTTACAGTGACCTTCCTAATGCTGCAACCCTTTACTATATATAGTTCCTCATGTTGTGGTGACCCCCAACCATAAAATTGTTTTCGTTGCTACTTCGAAATTATTTTTTTGGTTGGGGGTCACCACAACACGAGGAACTGTATTAAAAGGTCATGGCACTAGGAAGGTTGAGAACCATTGCTCTATCACATCCTGTCATCGATTTCTCCTCTAAACCCATGACCTTCCTTTTGCCCTCTCCCAGGTCATTGCTCCCATCTGTGTCTTCTCCATATGACAAACTCAGGCATGACACAAACAAGCAGATTGTTATGTGAGGTGCTTTTGTAAGATGACGTGGACAGTGACTTTTGTGATGAGTCCACAGCAGTGGCAGTTTTTAATCGTAATTTCCAGGTCTATGTTTCAGTTAACACCAGAACTTTCTCCAACTGCAATTTTCTTTTTCTTCTGGACTCCGTACCAACCTTTCTGTCCTCCGATTCTTCTCCTTGCAGTCCAATGAACTCCACTGTATAAAGTTCTTGAGTTCTGCCTGTGGTCTCTCCCCAGCCTGGTTCCCCTCTTTCCTGAGCATCTAGCCCTTAGGTTCTGCTCCCTTCCAAATATCACAAAAATATGGTGTGTAACAACCATTTACTAACTTTCAGTAAATGTATTTTGACCACTTTATCTCATTTACTCCTCAGCATATTTTTGTGAGTTATTATTGCCTCCACTTTGAAGATGAAGGCACAGAAGCTCAGAAGGGTTAAGTGATTTACTCACTGTCACACAGCAAGTTGTGATAGAGCCAGGACAAGAATTTGGATTTTCCCGACTTGTAAGTCTATATCCTTTTCCTTATGACTATACGTCCTCAACTACCTGCACTCTGAAGTCCCTGGATTACGTTCACTTCCACTAGCGTCAACTATTTCTGTCAGTCATTTCTCTTCAGACCCCCTGGAGTTTCCTCAAACTCTTTAGAGTTTTTAGCAGTAAGGTTCTATTTCAAGTACTCTGACCCCAGTCAGTCTGAAGACTGCAAGTCTACCAAGGAATTTGGGGGAACAAATTTCTTTAGTCAATCAATTCAACTTGAATATTTAACATTTCTGTTCTGTTTAATTAACTTTGCCTTGAAGTGTTTTCATTTTTTTTTTTTTTTTAAAGGAAAAAGTTTCCTTCTGAACAGAGAAGAGTCTGAAATTTCTATTTCCGGGACAAGGCCTTTTTCTAAAAACAACAACAAAAATAAGACAATTTTTCAGAAGGACTTGAGGAACTATCTGAAAAATGTTGATAAATTAAGATGCTTTGCAAAGTCATTGTTTTATTATCACTCTATATAACGTATTTACTTTTTCTCTGTCTACATTGCTCTTAGCTACTACTTGTTTTTATATAATTTTTATTCTATCTAATTGTTTTGGTAGCTTTTCAGTTAAAAAGATAGTCTTTAATAATATTATTTGCTTTTGATATACCCATATTATTTTTAAAAAGCTGACATCACATAACAATGAAACTAAAGAATACACGTAGCATGTAGCATGTGGGAAGAGCTATTTTTAGTTACATGCAACTGCCTGAAAAGATGCTAGGTGATTTTTACAGCTGATTTCAAAATTTAAATAGTTCTTTTTTTTTAAAAATACACTTTCAAATAAATATTTTTTATCTTAATCTGTATAAATATTAGACTTCCTGGTTTATATGTTCACTGAAAGTGGTTGGATTAACAACATTTATTCTTGGTTCTTGGGGAAAAAAATGACATAACTTCTTAATTTTGTGTGTCCAAACACACAAGATGGAAAATAGCATTTACAGTAAATGTTTACATACATAACTTCACTTGACCTTCAAAACAACTCAGTGAAATATTATCATTATTTACAAGGTGAGAAGCTGAAGGTCAGAGGGCCTTCATTCTGCAAATATTGATTAAGGCTTTCAGAGCCTAGGAAAGGTGAGGTTTAACATGTTGACTGCCACACTAGGAAAACAATTTTTCTTGAGGCCTGCACAGCTCTCAATGTACCCAAGGTAAAGAGACAGGTGAGTTGTATATGCTTCACAAGGCCCTGGGCTCAAAACTAGTGTGAGTTACATACAACTTACATGGCAATTAATGTGTTCATGGGGCTCTTTGGTCCAACCTGCAAGCTTAAGAAGGCTGTTCATTTTGGCTGCAATTAAGTGGAGATTTTGTCTATGGAAACAAGGTCCATCTTTCTTTCTAATGCCAGCTTCAACCTAGAATTATTCTTCTATCTTTCTCGAAAAGCCACATTCCTATCGTTTCAGAAACTGTGACAGTCAGAGTTACTGAGGTATGGTAAGCTGGTGGGGTTGCCAGATAAAATATAGGACACCCAGTTAAATTTAAATTTAAAATAAACAATAATTTTTAATATAAGTATGTCCCAATTCAATATTGGGACACGCTTATACTAAAAATATTACTTGCTATTTATCTGGCTCAGTTTGGCAAGCCTATAAATCAGCTTTCTAGGCAAGAAGCAATTGGTGGCCCGGCCCAAGCTTTAAGTATAATGAGCCGGCTGATGCCACCATGGAAGGGGGGAGACCACAGTAAGAGCTAAAGCTGGACTCTGGTGCTTGGGGTTCATATCCTGAGTCCACTGCTTACCAGTTTCCTTTACCTTCCTGAGCCTTGATTACCTCCTCTGTAAAATGGCAGACAACGTTGGTCTCTATTTCCTTAGGATTGTGAGAATTAAATAAAATAATGCAGCAGATCTATCAAATGCTTGATAAACTGTTTTTATGCTAGTATTTTTAAAATAATGGCAGAGAATGCAATGATGACAATCCTTGAATTATCCATTACCTATCTGCCAATATATCTATCTATAAATGTATAGAAATATATGATTCCTATTATCTATTTGTATAATATATATCAGGAGTTATTTAATTGGGCAGTACACTTGTATCTAATAACTGCATTATCTGGTGAATCTCATAAAAATACATTTTTCCATATATATTTTTCTGTAAAAATAAACAATATATTTATTATTATTGGTTTCAACTCTGGTTCATGGAAAAGGGAAGTATATTGCACTCAGTTTAAAAATATTTGAAAGTATATATGCTTAATTTCAGTGTTTGTTAGTTATTTCAAAATACTTATAAACATGTAATGAATGTGTATAATGTATTGTACATTTTTAATATATGTATCTGCTAAGTTAGAAACTATTGTTCCATTTACTCGCAATTTTCTGAATTTAGATATTAATTAGTAAATAATTTAAGTAAAAACACAACTACTGTGTTCTCTGAATAGAGCAGATATTGAAGTTTAACCAAATGCTATTCTCTATCAATCTATTATCTATAAATTTATAACTACGTACATGTAATACAAATTCTTCTGGAGTCACTTACCTTTTAATCCAAGGTTACCACATAATGCTACCTGGAACTCATCAATCTAGTGATAGTTACATATGAGGGCTGGAGGATAGACTGAGGGAGCTTGACATGAAGAAGCTATGTGAATTTTCCTGATACTTTGAGAAAGTCTGGTGCTGACTATATACCTGTTACCCCGCTAAACATTATGAGAACATGAAAGCTGACTAAATCTACAATTTATTTAGGGGTGGAAAGATGGCGAATAAAACATACAAGTTATTGTGGTTCAAAGCCCCGAATGATAAAGACCTGGGACAAATACTGATAACGTATGCTGTGGGACTAGATGTGTCTGTCCAGTTACAGTGACAAATGTGAGGTCCAACTGCCATGTTAAGATACTTTCCCACTGAAGTTTAAGTTTTCTTTTTTCTTTTTCTCTTCTCTGCTCCTTCCCTCTTCTCTTTCTGCTGAAGGCAAATTGTTACAGTAAGATCAAAACAAAAGACATTTTAAAATAGTGTTACATGATATCACTAATGTTTTAAAAGTTCCATGGTTTTAAAAATTGCAAAATAGCTAGGTGTGTTGGCCTGTGCCTATAATCCCAGTTATTCAAGAGGCTGAGGCAGCAGTATCACTTGAGCCCGGGAGTTTGAAGCCAGTTTGGGCAATGTAGGAAGATTCTGTCTCCTAAAAAAAAAAAAAAAATTGTAAAATATTTCAGACAAACAAAAAATGCATAAAATAATATTTCAACCCAAATTAGAATAAAATTTTGTATATCAACTTTTTTTAAAAAAATGGACAAAAGTATTTGCCAGCACATGTACCAATCTAGTGCCTAAGGGGATGTCATCAACCTGTCCTGCTGGGATGTCTTGGTGGCACTGGAAGTCATCACACTCTTTAGCAATCTGTCACCATGCATCAAGAGCCTTGAAGGGGTGCATATCTTTGTCTCAGTAATCCTGCATCACAGCAACTGGTAAACAGGGAAACAAGGGAGGAGCCAGATATACAAATACAAACACATGCGTATGTGTCTATCCATCTGTTTATATAAATCTTCGTGTTTGGGAGGAGAACTCTTATAATTTTTACCCCCAGTTAATATTTCCCATATCAGAAGAATACAGGGCTGGCTTCTTGGGTAAAGCCTGGTGGCTCATGGGGTGCCACACAGAAAAGGGCTTCCTACTTGGGGTTTAATGCTCTCTGGTTGCCTTCTTGAAAGACTTTATAATTTGTGCTTTGTGGGTGAAATCTGATGGCTCAACGGGGCATTCACTGGGCATTTGTAACCTGGATTCACTTGGGCTCCTGCCTGCTGCTGCCTCCCCTGGGTGGGTCTCTGCTGAGTTGCTGTCTTCTGCCCCTCTTGGGGCCTGGGCCTGGGTGGAGGGAGGCTTTAGGTCAAGTGCATGTGCCCCTATATTGGAGTGTGGGGTCAAGACACCATGAGGATGTCCATCATTTGTTCTGATGTTTCCTTTGCACCCAAGGACATGTAACATTAAATAGCAAATAAAAAAAAATCACCTTGACAGGCCAATCACAATCATTTCTTGTGATTATGAACAAGGGGCCCACTTTTTATTTTGTACTGGGCCCCATAAATTATGTCCTTGGCTTTGGAAGTAAAATGCTCATAGGTGAAATTCATGCCTTGGGCTCCCGGTACAGCTTTACCAAGTATTTACTCCAGATGAAATGGGACATAGGCAGACTCATTCTCTTGGCTGCAGGAATCCAGGCAGGAAGGGAGAGAGTGTGCATAAACCCGCGCAGTTCCCGTGGGCAGAGCTTACGGTTTTTCCCACACTAGTAAGAAATTATCTTCAACTCTTGGCTCTGAGAATCGTAGCCCTTTCGGGGTGTGTGTGCGTAAGAGAGAGAGAGAGACAGAGGTATGGAAGTCAGTGTTTCCTAAGGCACTCTCTGCAATATTTCTTGTGGCTTTCCTCTTTGTTTCCTTTTAAACTCTGTTTAAAGAAATCCTCCTATTATTTCACCAGAGTTTCTTGTGTGTGAAAATTGTTTTATTCAAAGGAAAAAAAAAAGCCCAGGTAGGTTCAGCACGCCAAGCAGACCCATCAATCTTGTTTGTAATTGGGTCTGCCATTGGTGAGTAGCCACTTGGGAGGAAATTGCTCACCCATGTGGAGTGAATGAACTTTTTCAGGGCGCAGGGCCCCCGCAGAGGGCCGCCGATGGCCTCCTGCCAGGCGGGATCCTCCCGCGCTGGCTCAGCTGCAGGCTCAGCTGCAGACCCAGAGCAGTTTGTTCCTCTGCCCCTGCAGATAAGCCTCTGTTTGCTCTCCCTCTTCCTGGATCTGCAGGGCTGGGGTCCCTTACGGAGGCAGTGACATTTAAATGCCTGAAGGCTTTTGGTGACAGGAATAGGGAAATGGACTCGCCGAGGGCCCTGAGCGCCTTGTTTGACGAAGGAAGAGCGAGCGGCGGTGGCTTCGTGACGTCAAGGTGAAGGCTGATGAGGCCATTCCTCCTCCCAGCCCATTGATCTCTGGGCCCTGGGAAACCAACTGTTTATAAAGAAACGCCAGCTCTGTTGGCAGTTCCTCTGCGATTGTTCTAGAGAATTGGGATTACTTTTCTTTCCCCTAACGTCGTCCAAGTAATGCCCTGCTGCTCATCTAAATCAGCAACGTGAGATCGCCTCTTTTATCCGGCAGAGGCGTTAGAGATAAATAAATTGATAAGGAAGGGGAATTCCTGTGTTTATGCTTTTCGATGATGCTTTAACTGAAGGAACATGAAGCTGCCGCTCCTTCCTGTTTTTCAAGGACCCTGTGTTTAGAAGACTGACCATTCCGGAGGCAGTCACCTCCCTCGGATGACCCCCATCACACGGGCGACCATCGCCTCTCGGAGACTGTCTGGAGTGGTTCAGGTACTTTGGAGAATTCACCCACTGATGTTTATGATAAGGGGACTACAGTACAACTATGATAAAGGACTAATAGCGTTATGTAAAACATACTTGGATTTTCTAGGCCCATCCATTAAGAATAGAGACTAGGGGGTGCCTGTGGCTCAAAGGAGTAGGGGCTGGCCCCATATACTGGAGGTGGCAGGTTCAAAACCACCCCTGGCCGAAAACTGCAAAAACTGCAAAAAAAAAAAAAATGATTAGAGAGTAATGTTCTTCTGAAAGAACTGAGGTAAAAAAGAGATTTCCGTCTGGTTGTAGTGAAGACCTGAAGAAAGTAAAATCAGAGAGATGAACCCATAATTTCTTTTGAGGACAAGATTGCTGAAAAATATTCCAGAAGCACTTTGCTCCAGATCTCTTCACAGCAATCACCTGGGATTACGGTTTTGTGTTGACTTGTTGATCTCTCTCATTTGCCTAAGCCCTGTAAGCCTGGTATGTGGGACAGACGTAATCCTTAAAGGCTGAATGAGAGAATGAATGAAAGGTCCCATTTCTCTATGTGGTGAGGTACAGAACCGAGAGGGGCAGGCAGGGTGTGGTGATACCTCGAGCAAAGCCCTTGATGTGTTTTTGAGGCCTCTGCCTCAAACAAGCCAAGATGAAAACATGCGAGGGGAGGGCCCATGCCCCTGGAGGGAAGGCTATATTGGCAACACCCGGAGTGCTTAAACAACATTAAACAACTTACAGCTCTTGATAGATGAGCTAGGAATTTGGAGAGTGTATGCCCCTGGGAAATCAGCCAAGAATATTGCATGGCTACGCATTTTAAATCTATAGCAGCAACAGCTCAGACAAATCGAGGTGTGGTGTTTTTCTCTGTTTTCCCCTCACCTCTGACCTCCTTTACTGGGCTCCTCCTTGGCCAGAGCTGCTTCCTTTCCCCTTGGTTTCCTTATTTTACTCCAGGGAAGAGAACAAAATGTTCTATGTGGAATCTCATCTTTACCTTTCTGTGCTCAGGGAAGGTAACCCAAAGACTCATGGAGGGAAAGCAGAAGGCTCTAGTTGGGCGGCCTCTTCTTTTTCAGTGTCATATATTTAAGACTTTCATTATCTAAATGGAGCATGATAAACTTGGAGCCTTTGTCTTCCTTGGGAAAAATCACGTTTTGAAAATCAAATGCTATATAATTCAACTCTAATCAAGCCTGCTAATTAGAATGAAAGGTCATAGTCAAATGTCCTTAGTATTTCTCAGCAGCTATCTAAATAGACTTGTGAGAAGATGTGGTTGTCCCAAGGCCAACCCGAGAGGACAAGAACGTATTGGAATAAAATGCGTGCCAGGTGTGAACATGTTCGAACGTCTCCTTCATGGCTGTGATTAATTTTGTCATAGTGCAGAAGTGGGTCTTTACACGGGTTCACTCAGTTTGACGGTTGCTTCTGAAGGATCCTAACAGTCCCTGACTCCTCAGGGACAGATTAAATTGTCTTACTATAGTTTGTACCTTGTACAGAGAAGCATGAGACTTGTGGGGTTTGGCCAGTATAATGGGGGAGAGAAAGAATGAGAGACAGGAATCCTTTCTGGGCCTCTTACAGGGAGTGGGGGATGTTGATTTATACCTATGAAATTGAACAGAGTGGAATGATGGTTCCTCCAGGACGATCAATTCCTCTGAGCTTCTGTGAGCCTGTGTGTGGGCCTCACCCTTCATCTGTGCCAGGGTTGAAACTAGATCTGCCTCTGGAGATGGGCTATTTTGTGAACAGATACCTTCTCAGTGAGAATCTCTTCTAAAGTAGAGAAGAAGGAGGGAGGCAAAGGGGAGCAGGCTGTATGTGCTCATAGTATGCTAGTGGTGTTGAGGTGACTTACACCCCCTCCCTCCCCAGGGCCGCTGCTGACCCTGTGAGGGAGGGGAGGCTGTGCCCTGGGGGAGGCTTCCTTTCTCCACAGTGGCTTCCCTTTGCCTGAAGTCTAAAGCCCCCGTTCTTTGACACAGCAGTCAGAGTCTCCCTGCCTATGGTCTTACTCACTTTTTGGGCTTAACTTCCTGCCTCCAGTCTCAGATTTTACGCACCAGCACCCTTTCTCCTTTTAGAAGTACAAGGCCTGCCGGATTCAGTCTCTGCCTGTGTCCTTAATGCCCATGATACCCTTGGAAGCCTCACCTCTTTGTCTGGCTAATGTGTTCTTTGGCCTTTAAGATTCAAATCAAGTGCCACCTTGTCCAGGAAGTTTCTTCAAAACTCCTGGATTAGGTTCCCTTTTAGGGCACCTATAGTATCCTGTGCTTATCCCTGCAGCTGACCTAATGACATTTGTGTATAATTTCTGTCCATCTTCCCTCCCCTACTTCAGGGGACACTGAATCCCCCTCAGGGATGAAGAACATAGTCCCTCACTAGCCACAGAACTATCAGCTGTCAGATCCCTAAAAGAGCTCAGCCAGTCATGTCCCCTGTGCAAGATGGTCAGTATCTGATGACTCCATGAACACAAAGGTGGAATGTTTTAGCCCAGTGGTTCTCAACCTGTGGGTTGAGACCCCACAGAAACTGTATTAAAGGGCCGCAGCATAAGGAAAGTTGAGAACCACTGTTTTAGCCCTTCAACCCAGGTGGGTTCAAGTGTGAAAGTTCATCTGGGCTTCAGCCCTCGGCAGCTCGGCTGAGGCTTCCACTGACATTGCATTGCAGCTCAACTTCTCCCTGAGGCCACTCCTGCTTCCTTCCTGTCTTTCCACCTGTGCTGATTTCAAGAGCTCCCTAATAAGTCTCCTGCATACCGACACCCATCTTAAAATCAGCTTCTAGGGGACCCACGTGAGATACCTGCCTTCATCTGATCTGAGCACTTTGAGCATGGGGACTGTGCCTTTCATCTTTGTATTTTTAGCACCCATCAAAGTGCCTAGTACAGACTGTGTTCTCAATGAAAGCTGGTGGGTAGGTTGAAGAAATGACATTCAAAGTGAGAGGGCTATTTGGTATTGCCAACATAAATGAAGAAGACAATGAGGTTTCCTCTAGAAGGTCTATTGTCTGTTGACTGTTAAACAGGGAAAGAGACCTGGACTTGGAGTTAATAGATGTAGGTTTGAGTCTAGTTCTCCTCCTTACTTATTAAGTGTGTGTCTTGCTCATCTTGGCAGGAAACAGATGGTATGCTCAAAGCAGGTGATTTGAAGAGAGTCTAATAAAGGGGCTAAGTACAAGGCGAAGGCCAGCTTCAGGGAAACCAATAAGTAATAGTGCAATATGTGGGGCTATTCATTAACATGTTGTCATCTCCAGGCCTGAAGGGGTAAAGGAAAGGGGCTGTGTCCGGAACAAGAAGGGCTTCCAGAAAGGGACTGTGGCCTGCCTAGGGGCCTGGAAATCTGTAGGAAGGGAGCAGAAGAAATGGACGCCCAGGCTGACACCCTACTGCCTGCCTTCTTCTCCACCAGGGTCTCCCATGGATAAGCCAGTGAGAAGCCAGACACCCAGGGAATCCTTATTGCAACGGTATCAGTCCTAGGCACAGAGGAGGATACAGAACAGGGAGAGGGAGAAGGGAAGAGCGTGGATCTACAGTGGCAAACAGAGGATTCCTAGCACAGGGACCAGGAAAACTCAAAGAGTTTAAGTGATTTGCTTCTTACCTGGGGAAAGACGCTCTTCTTAGCCCTGCACACGAGCTAAATCCATGAAACATGCATTGCAAACTGAAAATTGAAATATGTATATTACATATGGCAACACTGAGGATGGGTCTTCATTCAGTTCAACCCCTTTCCAGTCCTGGGAAGAGCTGCAGCCAGTAGTGTTGTGGCTTCACAAACAGGAATCACTTCCATGCCTGCTAGCTTTGCTGTATGTGGATTCATGGGGACCAACTTGCTCTTCCCTGACCTTGTGCCCCCAAGTTTCAATTCTTCTCCAGTTAATACACAAGCCTCTAGCACATTTTCTTCTGTGAAGGTCTTCAGAGCTAATGAGCCACTAAATGCTGCCTGATACATACGGTTCAATATTATTTGAAAGGATGGTGATGCTAGATTTATTTGCTCAATACTCATTTGAAAACCTGTGTTACAGCTTCTCTAGCTCCTACTTTAGCCTTCATCTCCCATTTGGTGGAAATTGGCAGGATTTCTAGTCTTCTGGAGTAATGAAAATATGCCCAGACTCAATGTCACTTGTGGAAAAGAAATACTTAAAAGTTTTAGGTATTTAAAACTAATAATTCCTGTATTTAATTTATTTTATTATTTTTTATTTTTGTCCCAGTACTGTGTATGTACATGTGTAGATATGTGAGACACAAAAAAGCTAGAGAGTTTTAATTTTCTGTCTTTTTTTTCTTTCTCCTTCTTCCCGTCTCCTCCTATCCCTCCCTCCCGCCCTTCCTTCTCTCTCTCTCTCTCTTCCTCCCTTTCTTTTACACATTCATGCCCGCATTCAGCTAATACATATTTACTGAACACCTACCACATACCAGGCATTCTTGTAGGCCATGGAGATAGGGTAGTGAGCAGGCTGAGAAAAATTGCTGCTTATGTTATTCTACAGACAATAAACGAGGTATATAAATACAATATATATCACGTTAGATATCAGCAATTTCTTGGGAAAAAATAAACTAAGAAAGAGATGTAGGTTTCAATTTTTCAAACGGTGATCAGGGAGTGCTCAGATTCAGCAATACAGAGAGCACTAAACTAATGTGAAATGAAGTGATACTGTGAACGACACACAGAAGCAATTTAAGTCTGAATCCTTTAACCTCGTGGAGACTTTGGGCCATTCAGTAAGCCCTGCATTCCTTGCCTCTCAGAACACAGAGCAAGAAGCAGACCCTCTGTGACACAGGAAGAGGGCCCTTGCCAGGAACCAGCTCAACCTGCATCTTGACCTCTGGAATTGCAAGAAAATAAATTTCTGTTGTGGAAGCCTGTGGTATTTTGTTACAGCTCCCGAGCTGGTTAAGATACCTAGCCATGCTCTCTGGCTTACCCTGAATCTCTCTTCCTTCATTGTCTTTGCTAATTATGTTATTCCACAGGGACACTCATTTTCTGAATTTCTATAGCCCTTTTAGATACCTGACAATGTTTAGAATTTGATTGTAGATTTCCTTGACCTTTTTTCTGTGGTGTGTGTGTGCCTCTAGTAATCCTGAGTAAGGTGTAAGCTGCCTTCTCAGGACAGAGGCTGAGACAAATACAAGTCCAGGCTCGTGAGCAAAGCAACTATGTCTTTTTTTTTTTTTGAGACAGAGTCTTAACTATGTCACAGTGCTGGGCCATCACACTTCATAGCAACCTCAAACTCTTGGGCTTAAGTGATTCTCTTGCCTCAGCTTCCCAAGTAGCTGGGACCAGAGGTGCTTGCCACAACCCCTGCCTATTTTTTGTTGGTGATGTCATTGTCGTTTAGCAGGCAGGGCTAGTTTGAACCCACCAGCCCTGGAGCATGTGGCCAGTGCCCTAACCACTGAGTATGGGTGCTGAGCCAACGATGTCTTATTCACAGAGCATGTTAAAGAATTGTTTAGTTGTCTGAGGTCACACAAATGCTATAGAAACAGAATTGGACCCAGTTCTCATAAATTCTAGTTCAGAAGAATAAATAGGAAAAATAGGAGAGTGATATTTATCAGGTAATTGAGCAAGAAGAAGCAAAGAGAGAGAGTGACCTTTTGCTAAAGAAAAGAGTGCACTTGAAGTAGAGATACAGAAAAGAAGGGCTATGTGGATCATCTCGGGAAGTTGATGGGCAAGTTTTTGACTTATTTTCATCTATTTTGAGGCATTTATTACAATACTTCAGCCTGACTTTTTAAATTTGTACAAGTTTATGGGGGTATATGTACAATTTTGTTACAATGCATAGGAGTCAAGTCAGGGCTTTAAGGTATCCAGTGGGGGCGTTTTGAAGTCCAACTTGACTAGAATTTGCATCTGGCTCTGAAACCCTGAACAAGTTATAGAACTTGTCAGTCTCAATTTTCTCATCTGTAAAATGAGGACAGACTTTGCCTTATCACTGGTGGGAGGGTTAAATGGGAGAATGTGGCTAAGGCAGAGCTGGGGCAGGAGTAGTTAAGACGCTGCTGCTGTGTCCAGGGTAGGGATTGGCTGGTTACTGTCTGGAATGCACTAAGCAGGGAGGTGGGAGGTGTGTGCACCAGGACTATTCCCTTATCAGATCCCCGCCTTGGAGGGGAGAAAAGCATAATGGAATGTATTATACTGTGCTCCCTTCTGCATGGAACTCAGCACAGCCTCAGTTCTTTTTACTGAGAAAGTCCCACAGTATCTCTGTGGTCTTTATCTGCAAGCATCATTGAACCGTGAATGTGAAAAGCAATTAGGGTTACAGCCCCAGGGCACATCTCTGAAGACCCTTGTGCAGCAGGGAAACAATAGGAGCATTGCTCTGTAAAGCCTGTGTCTATCAACCCCCCAGGGACTATTAGAATGTAACCAAGTCGCAGTGAGGCTGCAGTGAACGGTAAGGACCTTTTCACATCTCCCCTAGGAGCAATTCGCTTTGTGCCCAGTTTGGCCAATCCACAGCCCAGCCTGGCTTTTTCATCTCTCTTCTCTTCTACTGCGGAGGTTTGCAGTTAGGCTTTTGGTAGGTGGGGGTGGGAAAGGCTATTATAAGTAGCAGAGAAGCTTTTTCAAAATACACACAACAGTAGCCTGTCTGGATGGGCTTCAGTAACAGGTCCCCCACTGAGATAAACTGTGGGTCACATTGAGGCCTAAGCTTCGCTTTCATACCTTGCAATCACACCTCTGAATCAGGTGCCCCTCATTTTATACCTGGACTTGTGGAAACTTTCTCTTTGAGACCTTATCATCTCGCCATCTCTCATAGGTCCTTAACCTAAATTCCCTAATTAATCTCAGGGAATCAGTTGCATTCCAGAAGAGTAGGCTTATAGTAAGCTATTCATATCTCCAAGAAGATGTAATTGTTAGTAAGTTCCAGCTATTTTAGGATTTTATTGAAAAAGAACTGCATGATTCCATTTTCCAACCTTCTGCAGGTTGGAAGTTAAAACTGACAGGAAAGAATGGGGAATCAGCTTGTGATTTAGCAGCATGACCAGCGCTATTCCCTGGGAAGGAAAGAAGAAATCAATGGACCAGGGAGCTGAAGGGACTTGCCAGGCCCCAGGAAACTCTACCCATGGCCCTGGAGGCCTGACATAGTCAACACTTACTTTTACAGAGGTCCCATAGTCCAAGGCATGGCCTAGACATCACATATGCTGTTTCCAAGGCAAGAAAAACCCACCAGAGTATTGAACAGACTATTCTAAGAATCTTTTAAATCAACAACTCAGCCTCCCGACCACAAGGAATGTGCCGTCCCTGGAAGGGCCTGGAGAGGACGGAATATATACCCATGGTGGAGGCCCACCTTGGCCTCCTCCCGGCTCTGGTGGCCCTTACTCTGCAGTGTGATAGCCGGACCTTGGTGCTCCCTGCATCTTTGCACAGCGACCAGCAAAGCCACGAACTAGACTAAACTTGCCTTTTGTTTATCTGTTTCCTCTTCCAATGACACTGAACACCCTTACGCTGCCCCCTAGTTGCCTGAAATTTATTTTGGGGGGTGACACAATATATCAAAGTTTGTAAATGGATGTGCCATTTATAGATGCTTACTCTCAAGAGTCTTTTTATTTTTAATTAGAGCTAATCATCAACATATGGAATTCAGGAGATAAAAGTTAAGATTCCCAGGATGTCTTGAAAACAAAAATCCAAGTTCTAACCTCAACAGACCACATTTCTTTAAGTCACAAAGCCATCGGTTTTAGACAGGGTCTGGACTCTGGAGTTTGCTGCAATCCTTTTTCTTACTTTAAATGGACCCATTTCACTCAATTATTATTATTTTTTCCCCTATATGTCCCCAGATATTGTGGGTTTTGCTACCTTTCAGTGTAGGGATATGACTAAGCAAAGATGATCAGAAGATTTGAACCTCAGCCTGTGTGATGAAGGACACTTTCTTTTTCTTTTTTTCTTTTCTTTTCTTTTTGAGATAGAGTCTCAAGCTGTTGCCCGGGGTAGAGTGCCATGGCATCACAGTTCACAGCAATCTGCAACTTGGGCTCAAGTGATCCTCTTGCCTCAGTTTTTCTATTTTTAGTAGAGATGGGGTCTTGCTTTTGCTCAGGCTGGTCTTGAACTCATGAGCTCAAGCAATCCACCCTCCTGGGCATCCCAGAGTGTTAGGATTGCAGGTTGAGCCACTGCGCCCAGCCAAGAACACATTTCTTAACCATGGACATCTTTTTCTCATCTGTGAAATGAGGATAATAACACCTACCCCATAAGTTGTTATGGGAATAATATGAGATAATTTCTGCACAGCTTCTAGAATGGATACTAAAAAGCTCCCAGTGAAGGAAAGCAATTTGTAATACACCGAACAGGGCACCCTTCTCAAAAAGTGTTCCACATATCACACTTTTCTAAGCCCTTTTCTCACCTCACCTCTTTTATGAGCTGTCTTCATCTCATAAAAACAAAAACCATTTTTTCCATCCATTTAACAAATTTGGAATTAAATATCAATTAAGTGCCAGATAAGATACAAGGTACTGGGAGAAGTCAGGTGCAGGGAAGATACAGCTTCATGGATAAGACGTGGTCTCATGCCTCAAGGAATTCATGACTTGTTGTATCATATAATAATATTACATGCGATCAGTCCTGTAACTGAGTCATACATTAGACCATGGGAACACCAAGGAGGGCATGGCCAAAAAAATAAAAAACAAACAAAAAAACCCCAGTTGTAATAATTACTTCCACACTTGATCTTAGCCAAAAGGCCAAGAAGCGATGTAATAATTACTTCCATTTGTAATCAGTGTGCTTATAACTGGCTCTCTTCAAAAAAGAAAAAAAAATTCTTACAGCATTTACCAATTTCTATGGTGTAAATACTTCCACTGTGGCCAATTTCAAGCTACCAACAGTTTAACGATTGACTCTTGCAAACTAGTATGAGTTGGCTACAGCACATAGTGCTTGTATAGATCTTTCACCTTATAAAACCTCTTTCCATGCGCTCTCCTAACCATATCTCTGGGCAGGTACAACTTAGAATATTACACATTTCAGGATGAGAAACTAAGACTCTGAGAGTTCTGTAGCTTTCCTAAGATCACAGAGGTGGTGAATGCAGTCCTGAGAACAAGGCTTTTCCCTGAGTCCAGCATTCTTACTAACACATGGCCTTATACTATGCTCCTTCAGTTTTTTTAAGACTCAAGAATTCAAAAAATTTATGACCTGTGCTCCTTTTGTAGGAAGATACAAGATGACATGCTCCACTACAATGTGGGAGTAACTAAGAAATAGGAAGACTGTGATCCAGAAAACAGGAATCCTCCACTAGAAAAGAGTGAAGCCAATGTCAAGAATTGTGCTGGAGTATCAACAAGAAGTCATCTTGTGAGGAAGGTCTTTCAACACGTCTAATGTTCAAAAAATCCAGGCTGGAGCATGTCAGAGGCCCTACAGAGAATTTTTCAATGAGAAAAATTAAATAAAATGTTGCAAATGTATTGAGAGGAAATTGATCAAAGTGGGGAAGAGTTTGATGGTAAATAACAAGTAGATGAAAAAAAATAAGCATGAAAACATAATATAATTAATAACTCCAGGAAAAATCCAAATAAGGGAAGGGCATTACAACATCATATATAATCTCATATTTGAGTAGCATTTTACACAGTCAGAATAATGTAAACATTAGATATTGATTTAATGAATATAATGATTTAACTATATTGAAAGAAGAAATAAGGGCATATCCAAGTGGTGGAGGTGAGGGCTATATGTGTGTGTGAGAGAGAGAACAGGGAAATATTTTCATGTTCAAGACTGAAATTAAAAAATCAAAGGAGAATGTTATGAACATGCAATCGAACAATAAGTAATTGAAAGTGGTTGCCTCTTGGGATTGTAAAGTTGTATGCTATTGGATTTTGATAAGGATTGCACTGAATTTCTAAATTGCTTTGGATATTGTTAAGTCTTTTAATCCATGGACATGGGATGCCTTTCCACTCATTTATGTCATCTTCAGTTTATTTCACCAATGCTTTACAGTTTTCAGTGTACAGCTCTATCATCTCTGGTTAAGGGTATTCCTAGGTATTCCTAGCTTTTTTCAAAATGGGATTATTTTATTGATTTCTTTTCCAGTTAGGTACTTATTTGTATATAAAAATGCTACTGACTTTTGTATGTTAGATTTTTTTTATCCTTGCAACTTTACTAAATTCGTTTATTAGGTCTAATACTTATTTTTGTGTGTGAGGTCTTTGGAGTTCTAAAAATATAGAATTATGTTTTCTGTAAGTAAAGATATTTTTACTTCTTCCTTTTCAGTTTGGATGACTTTTATTTCTTTTCTTGTCTAATTACTCTGGCTAGGACTTCTAATACTATGTTAAAAAGGAACGGTGAGAATGGGCATCCTGGCCTTGTTTGTGCTCTTAGGAGAAAAGCTATCAGTCTCTTTCACCATAGAGTATGATGTTAGTTGTGGGCTTTTCATAACTGGCTTTTATTATTTTGAGTTAATTTCCTTCTATTTCTTGTTTGTTGAGTGTTCAACCTAAAAACTTTCGATGATGTCATATGTCATCGAAGATGAGATGAAATGCAGTTTTGAAGAGCCTTTCTGGAGAACAGCTTGGTAGCTCCTATTGAAACTGAAAATGGGCTTGGTGCCTGTGGCTCAAGTGGCTAAGGCGCCAGCCACATACACCTAAGGTGGCGGGTTCGAATCCAGCCCCAGCCGCCAAACAACGAAGGCTGCAACCAAAAAATAGCCAGGCATTGTGGCAGGTGGGTGCCTATGGTCACAGCTACTTGGGAGGCTGCGGCAGGAGACTTGCTTGAGCCCAGGAGTTGGAGGTTGCTGTGAGCTGTGATGCCACAGCACTGTACCCAGGGGGACAGCTTAAGGCTCTGTCTCAAAAAAAAAAAAAAAAGACAATCCCGTTTATCAATTTACTCTTTCCTGTGATTTAGGAGGAGTAAAGACTTCTCTTATTTTATCTGTAGAATAACTAACTCCAGTGTACTGAAGTTCCAGCAAAGCATAATTCAGGACCAT
>CAUYQV010081233.1:0-10121 GCA_963574575.1 Galagoides demidoff
GATGAACTAATACTAGAGGGGAGGTAGAGGAATGAGCAAGTGGGAAGAGGGGAGGAGGGGGGAGACGGAGGAGGTAGGGAGGTGGGGATGTCACATTGTATGGCACACCTCTCCGGGGTGGGGCACAATTATAAGAGGAACATTATCTAACAAATACAATCAGTGTAACCTAATTCTTTGTATCTACAATGAATCCCAAACAATAATAATAATAAAAATATCTAGACTAGTTGAATGGGGGGAAAATGATCCAACTCTATGTTGCCCACAAAAAAGTTCTTCTTTGGAACTTTGGAAACTGCACAAATACATAAAAATTAAACAACATGCTAATTAATGACTATTGAAGAAATCAATAGTCATTGAAGTAATTAAGAAGGAAATTTTAAAATCTCTTAAAACAAATAAAAATGAAAACAAAACGTATCAAATCCTATGGGATATGGCAAAAGCAGTGCAAAGAGGAAAGTTTGTAACAGTAAATGCTTATGTCATAAAACAATAGACAATATTTTTTAAAAAAGCTGATGATCACCTCAAGGAACTAGAAGAGCAAGAAAAAAATCAAACCCAAACTCAGTAGAAGGAAAGAAATTATAGTGATCAGAGCAGAACTGAATAAAACAGAGGCTAAAAAATAAAAAAGTAACAAAACAAAATGGAAAAGTGTTTTTTTTAAAGATAAACAAAAGTAATAAACCACTAGTTAGACAGACCAGGAAAAAAAGAGAGAGGATCCAAATAAACACAATCAGAAACAAAAAAGGGAACATTACTGATGATAGCTGATACTACCAAAATCCAAGAGATCATCAGAAACTATTATGAATAACAGTATGCCAACAAACTGGAAAACCACGGGGGAAGGGATTTCCTGGACATATACAACCTACCCAGATTGAACTAGGAAGAAACAGAAAACCTGAACAGAATTACAAGTAATGAAATTGAATCAGAAGGCAGCACAGTGGGTAGGGCGCCAGCCCAGCCACGAACACAGAAGCTGGTGGGTTTGAATCCAGCCCAGGCCTGCTGAACAACAATGACAACTGCAACAGAAAAATAGCTGGGCTTTGTGGTGGGTGCCTGTAGTCCCAGCTATTTGGGAGGCTGAGGCAAGAGAATCGCTTAAGCCCAAGAGTTGGAGGTTGCTGTGAGCTGTGACCCCACAGCACTCTACTGAGGGCAACATAGTGAGACTCTGTTTCTAAATAAATAAATAAATAAATAAATAAAATAAAGAAATTTAATCTGTAATTAAAAGTCTCCCAGTTAAAAAAAAAAAAAAGTCCCAGACCAAATGGCTTGACCACTGAATTTTACAGGACTTGTAGGAGGCACCTGTGAGAAACACCTTGGTCATAGGGATTGGGGAAGGGATTTAACATCATTGGTTCTCGTTAGTGAGATGCATGAGAGCCTGAAAGTATGTACATCATCATCATCGGCTAGCAGTCTCCACACCTGTGATGTAGGCAGCCATGAGATTACTTCTATAAATAGCATTGGGAGAAGTTAGCCAGGGCTCCTCCTTTGGCTCCGCTTCTTGCTCGGAGGATGCCTGATTAGTGCTCCCCTACTAAGACTGCTGCTAACAGATTGCTGTTGATATGTTCACTCCTATTAATACTGACTATGACTTCTAAGGTGCGTCAGCACCGGAACCTGAATGAAACATACCCAGAGCAAAAATGTATAGCGGTCTGCAACCTGACAGTTTAATGGGTTGGGGCCGCTGGTGGCCTGGCATCCCTGCTCTGACAGGACTTACAAAGAATAATTACAAATTATTCCAAAAAAGTTGGAAAAGAGAGAATTCTTCCAACTCATTCTATGAAGTCAGCACTACCCTGATACCAAATCTAGAAAGAAAGGAAGAAAGGAAAGGAAAGGAAAGGAGGAAGGAGGAAGCAGGCAGGAGGAAGGAGGAAGGAAGACTACTTGGGAGGCTGAGGTGGGATGATCCCTTAAACCCAGGAGTTTGAGATTGCTGTAAGCTAGGCTAATACCACTGCACTGCAGCCTGGGTCACCAAGTGAGACTGTCTTAAAAAAAAAAAAAGAAAGAAAGAAAGAAAAGAAAATAAAAGGGGAAAAAAAAAACTATAGGCTAACAAGATCCCTGAACATACATGTAAAACTCCTCTACTAAATTACTAGCCAATTAAATCCAACAACATATAAAAAATATCCTTGTGACTAAGTGAGATTTATCCCAAGGATAAAAGGATGATTTAAATATATAATCAATAAATATGATACATCACATCAATGGAATGAAGGACAAAAACCTACATAATTATCTCAATAGACACAGAAAAAGCATTTGATAAAATTAAACATCTGTTCATGTTAAAAAACGTTTCTCAACAAAGTAGGCATAGAAGGAACATACCTCACCATATTAAAGGACATATATGACAAACTCATAGCTAAGATCTTACTGGACAGGGAAAAACTGAAAGCCTTTCTTCTAAGAACTAGAATAAGACTAGGCTGACCACTTTTACCACTCCTATTCAACATAGTAGTGGAAGTCCGAGTCAATGCAATCAGACAAGAGAAAAAAATAAAAGGCATTCAAATTGGAAAAAAAGTCAAATTGTTCCTCTTTGCAGAGGACATGATCTTATGTAGAAAAAGAAAGCCTTCATGAAAAACCTTTTGGCACTGATAAACAAATTCAGTAATAATTGCAGGATACAAAATCAACATGCAAAAATCAGTAACGTTTCTATATACAAGAACCAACTAACTGCAAAAGAAATAAAAACATATTCCCATTTATAATAGCTGCAAAAAATAAAATACCTAGGAATAAACTTAAGCTAGGAGTAAAAGACCTCTACAAGGAAACTACAAAACACTGATGAAAGAAACTGGAAAGGTTGTAAACAAACTGAACGACTTCCCACGTTCATGGATTGGGAGAGTTACTATTGTTAAATACACATGTCACCCCCAAACAATCTACAGGTTCAATGCAATCTCTATCTCTGTGAAAATACCAATGACATTTTCATAGAAACAGGAAAGACAATCCTAAAGTTTGTATGGAACTACCAAGAGCCTGAATAGCCTAAACAATCCTAAGGAAAAAAGAACAAAGCTGGAGGCATCACACTACCTGACTTCAAAATATGCTACAAAGCTATAGTAACACAAACAGCAGGAAACTAGTATAAAAGGAGATATTGACTAATGCAATAGAATAAGGAACCCAGAAATAAATACACTTATTTAAAGACAACTAATGTTTGACAAACACGCTGAGAATGTACATGTGGGAAAGCACAGCCACCTCAATAAATAGTGCTGGCAAAACTGATATCCAAATGCAAGCATGAAACTAGGCCCCTACCTCTCACCATATACGAAATCAACTCAAAATAGATCTAAGACTTAAATATAAGACTTAAACTATAAAACTACTGGAAGAAAACAGAGGGGAAATGCTCTGGGACATTGGTCTAGGGCAAAATTGTATAGCTAAGACCTTGAAAGCATACACAGCAAAAACAAAAATAGACAAATAGGATCATGTTCAACTGAAAAGCTTCTGCATAGAGAAGGAAACATCAACAGAACAAAGAGACAACCTGTTGGATGGGAGAAAATATTTGTGAACTATTCATCCTTCAAGGGACTAATATCCAGAATACACAAGGCATTCACACAACTTACAGGAAAAAAGAATAACCAAATAATCCTGTTAAAAAGTCAGCGAAGTCTTTGAATAGACATTTCTTAAAAGAAAACATATAAATGGCCAACCTATATATGAAAAAATATTTAACATCACTCATCATCAGGGAAATGCAAATCAAAATCACAACAAGATACCATATTACCCCAGTTAGAATGGCTATTATAAAAAAGACAAAAAATAACAAATGATGGCCAAAATATGGAAAAAAAGAAATTCTTAACCACTACTGATGGGAATGTAAGTTAATTCAGCCACTGTGAAAAACAGTATGGAGGTTTATCAAAAAACTAAAAATTAGAACTACCATATGATCTGGCAATTCCACTATGGGCATTTATCCAAAGGAAAATAAATCAGTATATATCAATATGTCAAAGGGATATTGCACCCTCCATGTTTATTTCAGCACTATTCAGCCAAGATGTGGAATCAACCTAAGCACCCATCAACAGATGAATGGATAAAGAAAATGTGGTGTGGCTGGGCACAGTGGCGCATGCCTGTAACCCAGCACTCTGGGAGGCAAAGGCAATAGATTTCTTGAGCTCAGGAGTTTCACACCTGAGCAAGAGTGAGACCCCTTCTTTACTAAAATTGAGAAACCATCTTGGGCATTGTGTGTGCCTGTTTTCGCAGCTACTTAGGAGCCTGAGGCAAGAGGACTGCTTGAACCCAAGTATGTCAAGTCAAAGCCAAGGTATAAATACAGGTTGCTATGAGTTATGAGCTTGTTGTGAGTTATGATGCTATGACACTCTACCCAGGATGACAGAGTGAGACTTTGTCTTAAAAAAAAAAAAAAGTGGCATCTATACTATTCAGCCATAGAAAAGAATGGAATCCTGTCATTCGCAGCAGCATGGATGCAACTGGAGGTCATTATGTCAAGTGAAATAAGCCAGGCACAGAAAGACAAATATCACATATTCTCACTCATATCTGGGAGATAAAAAAATTTGATCTAATGGAGGGAGAGAATAAAATGATAGTTACCAGAGGATAGGAAGGGGGTGTGAGAGAAGGAGGGATGAAGAGAGGCTGGCTAATGGGCACAAACATGCCATTAGATAGAAAGAATGTGCTCAGAGTTTAATAGCACGGCAGGGTGACTGTGATTAACAATGACATATTGTATATTCCAAATAGCTAGAAGAGAAGATTTAAATGTTCCTAACACCAAGAAATGATAAATATTTGAGGTGATGGACATCCTAAACACTGTGATTTGATCATTGTATTGTATCAAAACATCACATGTACCCAATAAATATGTACAATTATTACGTATCAAAAGTTCATTTCTTCTTCTCTAACAGGGGACATCTGATAAAAATCTGGGAAGATATCTAGAAAGAAGAATATTGCTAATTCCCAAATGGAGACCTTTGTCTTCAAAGAAAACTACATCCCCCTTCTCCCTGCCCTGACTCACCCCACCCCAGCTTCTTGCTGGGTGGTGGAGGAACCTACAGATAGGGCAGAGGGTGTCTAAAGCAACTTCATTTCTAAGCTTTGATCTTCCTGACCCAGAAGGGACAAAAGGCAGCATGTCCACAGCTCTGACTTCCTCTGAGGTCACAGTTCAGGGCCTGATACCTAGACCTGCTCTATGTAATGAATGTATGGAGAGCGAATTGAAAGGAAATACATTTAAAACACAAGAGTAGGAACTGATAGTCAGGGAGAAGTATATAGAAGAGTTGAAAGGGAAAAAACAAAATACAACTTTAAAAGGTCCCTGAATAAGCTAACAATTATTAGGAACCATGAACAACCAAGGAATATCATCAACTCGATTTCCTAACTCTGAGGTCCAACAGAAAATTTTAAAATGAACAAATGAATTAAGAGGTGTCTTTCAGAATTAAATTCCAAGAGAGTGTTTGGACTGAGACAAAAAGATGACACCACTCCCAAAATAGATATCCAGTGGTTATTTTGGGAAAACTCACCCATATTTATACCTTGGTTCTGACTTGATATGCTTGAAAATATATTCTTATGCAATTATAATACAGTAGAAGAAAGTTTAAATCATTATAGAGGCTGGGCACTGTGGCTCATGCTTATAATCCTAGCATTTTGGGAGGCTGAGGAAGGAAGATCACCTAAGGCCAGGAATTCAGAAGCCTAGCTCTACAAAAAAAATTTTAAAAATTAAACAGGCATATGCTGCATGCTGCTGTCCTAGCTACTTGGGAGTCAGAGGCAGGAGAAGAACTTGAATCCAGAAGTTTGAAGTTGCAGTGAGCTATGATCACCCACTGCTTTCTCGCTTGGACAACAGAGTGAGACTTTGTCTCTAAAAATAATAAATATATAAAATAAAAAATTATTACAGAAAATTTTATAGTTTTGCTTCTGTTAAATGCATAGAGATATACTAAAAATGCCAAGAAAGGAAGAAATAATCCATGCAAGTGCCTGACATGGAGTAAGTGTTTAATAGTTATTGTATGGTACAACACACATTACTACATGCTCTCATTGTTATCCATTTTTATGATAAATATTTATTTATATTGTCTTTCTTAAACTACTAAAATTTCCTTTCCTTCATTTATACATTTTTTTCTTTTCTTTTGTGGTGGAAAGCAGTATGTTTATTTTAGATTATTATGGGGGTACACATGCTTTGGTTATGCAGTTTGCTTTTGTGTGGTTACAGACAGAGATACAGGTGTGTCCTTCACTTGGAAAGTGCTACATACCCATGAAATCTACCTGTTGGGTGGGAATATACTCTTTCCTTTCTCTCTTTCCTCCCAACTTGGATTTAGTTGAGTTTTGCTTCCATATGTGCACAGAGGTGTTGATCAATTAGTTCCAGTTTAGTACTGAGTATATGGGGTGTTTGTTTTTTCCATTTTTGTAATACTTCACTTAGAAGAATGGTCTTCAATTCTATCCAGGCTGTTATGAAAAATACTAGATCTCTATCTTTTAGGCTGAATAATATTTCATGGTGTAAAAATACCACAATTTATTAATCCATTCATGTATTGAAGGGCACTTGGTTTGGGGTTGTTTCCAACTGTACTACTATAAACATTTGAGTGCAAGTGTCTTTTTTTTATTTTGAGACAGAGTTTCACTATGTCACTCTTAGTAGAGTGCTATGGCATTGTAGCTCACAGCAACCTCAAACTCTTCGACTTAAGCAATTATCTTGTCTCAGCCTCCCAAGTAGCTGGGACTAATAGGCACCTGCCATAATGCCTGGCTATTTTGTTGTTGTAGCTGTCATTATTGCTTGGCAGGCCTAGGCCAGTTCTGATCCACCAGCTCTGGTGTATATGGCTGGCACCCTAGCTGCTGAGCTACAAGCACCAAACCTATTTCTGTATTTTTATGCCCATACCATGCTGTTTTTATCACTACAGCCTTGTAGTATAGCCTGAAGTCTGGCAAAGTGATGCCTCTAGATTTATTCTTATTTTATTTATATATTTCATGAAATCTTCCCTCTTGGTAGGTTTCTTCCTTTAGCTTTTTAATTGACATTTGTTTTCACAAAATAATGTTACACAAACTTTATTTCCCCAGCCTCTTTTCTTAACATTTCTGTTCTACTTCCTTTCTTTCTTATATACACACACCCCACACTTATACACACCATAATAACAATCTAGTCCTTTTGTTTAACTTCCTATTGATAGCACAACATATACATTTTAATCAGAATTTAATGTTATCCATAAAATCCAATATCCATATTGTATGTTTTATTTATTCATGTTACTGTAAACACCATTAATCTTGTTTTCCCATATGCTTAACAAATCCAATGATAAAAGTCTTGAGAGAAGTGTATATCCATTAACACAATAAGAAATATGATTTTAAGGTATAAATTGTTTCTATAAAATAAAAATATCTGTCCTTAATCTATTTGACAAAATCCAATCTATTGCTGTGACAGATCTGAAGTTTTAAGTTTTTTTTTTTTTTAGATACAGTCTTAACATGTTGCTCTCGGTAGAGTACCATGGCATCATAGCTCACAGCAACCTCAAACTCCTGGGCTCAAGCAATTCTCTACTCTCAGCCTCCCAAGTGGCTGGAACTACAGGCACCTGCCACACGCCTGCCTATTTTTAGAGATGAGGGTCTTACTCTTGCTGAGGTTGGGTTTTGTTTTGTTTTTGAGACAGAATCTTACTTTGTCACCCTTGGGCTCAAACTCTTGGGCTCAAGTGATCCTCTTGGCTCAGTTTTTCATTTTTAGTAGAAATGGGGTCTTATTCTTGCTCAGGCTGGTCTCGAACTCATGAACTCAAGAGATCCACCCACCTCAGCCGCTGAGAGTGCTAGGAATAGAGGCATGGGCCACCATGCCTGGCCCATGTTCAAGTTTTTAAAAATAATTTTATGACTCACATAAGTAAAAATGGGTGATTTACAGGAATTCTAAGATTATTTCTAAAAAGGCAAAGTAAAACATTCATATGAATAGAACTTCTTACCTCTATCAGTATCTAAAATATCAAACCTGTTTTTGCTGAATGTCCATTCATTGGCTGAATAGTCAGCTAAGAATCACATCCCAATGAATCCTCAGGGAGATACGAATTTTAACTAAAATAATGCCTTATGACAGTATTAGATTCTCTCAATCTGGCCCCATACTAGTCTTATCTTCCAATTTCCACCTTCACTCACTTCTTCAAATTCAGCCCCCTACAGCTACATACTCACAGCTTTGTCCTTGTGGCTCTCTGTGCCTGCAATGGCCTTAGTAATCAGGCTGAAACTTACTTCAGTGTCAGTTCCTCTGTCAGGTGGCCACAATAACCCAAATGGAATTAACCATTTTCTTCTCTGTGTTGTTGGAAAGTACTCTTGTGGCACTTTTCATCCAGGTGTGTGTATTCTCCTATGTGATTTCTCCTTCAATTTCAGAACTCCTTAAAGACGAGGACTATGATTTATTTGCACTTATAATCCCACACAGTGTTTGACATTTGGTAGGTGAACAATAAATATTTCTTGAATAGACTTATTGAATCATTCTGGCCTGCATTCTGCATCTTTTTTTTTCCTTTTACACCTCTACAAATGATGCCCAATAGGTGTAGTCAAAGCAGACCTCAGACTCACAAAGCAGAAGTCTAATGTCCTAACTCCCTTGTTGGGTCTGCTTTCCTGGCAACCATAGGCAGCCTTATACTCCCCCAGATACTCTCCTTGATTCTCTCTTTTCTGCTCTATGTCTTTTTGTATTTCCCCAGAAGTGAGGATAGAAACAAAACCACTCTAATACACTCCATTTGAAAAGGCTTATCTGCTAAAACTGTTCTTATAGATATGTAATTAAGCTTCATCTTATATACTTGAGTAGCCCTCCTAGCAATGCCTAGCACAGCTCCTGGCTCAAAATATATTTGATCAATTAATACATGGTTTTATCGATGCTATAAAAATTTCAAGGAAGTGAAGATATTTAAGATGGTAAAAATGATTCATTACTAAGCTGTCATTTTTGTGGGGTACATACACAGGGGTGAGGAAATTTGGGACTGGAAAATATCGTGCCTCCCCTGTCATGACCAAGAGCCCCCATAAGCTACTGGGCATTTAAATGCATGCTACTATGGTTAGAAAATGGTTCATACACTCAGCAAAGATAGACTTCAACTCAACCCAGGGGAAAGTAATCCCAGTTTTGAATGACAGCATCAAAATGAGGGAAGGTTTATTTTACTGTGCCCAGAACCATAGCCATGCCCTGTATGCCTCTTCTGGGTGGACCGCCAGCCTCCAGCCTGCTTCAATTCACAAACAACATAAGGAGATCATTGATTTAGAACATTTGTGAAATAGAAAGGACTTTTGAAATCATATAGCCAAAATCATCTATCCAATTGGCTCCAGCCCAGAGACCTTAGACACTGAGGTTTACACCAAAGGGACAATGGGAGAGCCAGAGCTATTTTTAATATATAAAATAAGTCTGGTATAAATCATACCTTTACTAGGAATAGTACAACAAAAGCTTTTTAAAAGTCAGGGCTATTTACATTTGTTTTTATTTAAGACTTATCAATTTTGTTATAAACTTCTCTTTCTCTTGCTGATTTAAGTTTTGATTAATAAAGGATGGAAAATGACCCATCTGTTGAGTATATATCCAAAGGAAATACACAGAGAACCTCACAGAGATAGCTGCACTCCTGTGTTCATTGCAACATTATTTGCAATAGCCAAGATTATAGGCAAAAGGCCCATATGCCTCTGGCCAAAAAAGCTGTTTGAGAGAGAGCAGTGAAAAGACTTTGTGCAAGCATACTTGTGAGGAACTGAGGCAGAATCCATATGGCCGGGTTGGTTGCTGGCCTTAAAGCCCCCTGACCTAAGGTTATCCTGGTCAGTTGTGGGAGTAAAATCCTCCTGACTTAAGGCCCACGTGGGAG
>CAUYQV010081234.1:0-23182 GCA_963574575.1 Galagoides demidoff
TACCTTCTCTCTTCCCATCAACTGCCCTTCCTCCTTCCCCCTCCCATTTCCTTCCTCACCTCTCCCCCCTTCTAGACTATATTTGTGTTTTGTCATTTATATGATGGTGTAATAGTTTATACATTAGTTTCATATTGGTACTGAGTACATAGAATTTTTTTTTCTTGACATACTTTACTAAGAAGAATGTGTTTCAACTCCATCCAAGGAAACAAAAGATGTAATGTCTCCATTTTTTATGGCTGAATAGTATTCCATGGTATGCATATTCCAAAATTTTATTCATGGGTTGATGAGTGCTTGGGTTGCTTCCACAGCTTGGCAATGATGAATTAAGCTTCAGTAAACATTCTGGTGAAAATATCTTTGTGGTGAAATGATTTTGTAGATGCCTAGTAATGGAGTTGTGAGATCAATGTGAAGCTCCATTGAGGTTGTATTAGTTTGCAATCCCACCAGCACTGTTAAAGTGTTCCCTTTCACCACATCCACACCAGCATTTGCAGTTTTGAGACTTTGTGATGTAGGCTAATCTTATTAGAGTTAGGTTCTATCTCACCTAACTGAGTGGTTTTGATTTGCATTTCTCTGATGATTAAAGACAATGAGCATTTCTTCATGTGTTTGTTGGCCATTCATCTGTCATCTGGTGTTTTTTACATAATTCCACTTGCATTGGGTACAATATTTGGGGGGCCCAGTGAAATCTTGTTAGCTGGAGGATTGGCCTCCCTGTATGGCACCTAGAGAGGGCAGGAATTATAGTTGAGACACCCCACTGAGATGTTCTAGGGCCTTGTATTTTTCTGAACTCCTTCTGAGGGCTCTGGAGGAACTCCAATTTACTCCATCAAAATCTTGTGTCCAAAACTCCCTCTCAAGAGGTAAGTATTCTTCTGCTTAAGTGTAGTTTGTTTGCATTCAGGAAGTAACCTTACATTCCCAGAAATGGGCCACTGAATAGACACTGAGATACTAGTGTCATCGGGATGCTGGTGAGTGCCCTGGAGCGAGGTTAGCACATAGGAATCAGGATAGCACACAGGGAGGATGATAGGGGCCCAAGAAGGAGGGACACAGACTCTTGAAGCCCCACACAGCAGAGACTCGAAAAGGAGATATGGGTGGGGCTCCTGAGGGCTGCCTAGTTCTGGGTAGGCCTGTCCAAGGTTTGTGGAAACACTGAGATGCCAGCGGGGACCCTCAGCCTCAGCGGCACATTTGGTTTATTCTTTGTTGGTGTGTTTGCTTGTCATTGTTGTCATCAGTGAGCCTGTTATTCTTATTGTCTGTGCCAATATAATTTCTATTCTTTTTGGTTGGGTTCACAATTGTGGGAACTCAATCAAGTTAACCCCTGATATCCCTTCAGTGCTTGTTAAAGAGCTGGCTTCTCTGATGACTATGGAGTCCAGTATTGTAAGAACCACCCCCAAGTCCTCTGTGAAGTTGAATGGACCACCTTTAATATAGAGTGACCTTCCATCAGCTCATTTGACCCAGCTCTTGTGACTATGGTCCATCAAGTTGTCACTGGGAAGCCAGTTCCCCTACACTGATCAGTGATTGATATTAATCCATAACCCCCTTCCCTGACTTCATGCATGTGCAGTGGGTACAACAAAGCAAGATCACCCGATGCGAGAAGAGGCTCAGATGCACCTGGTACTTACCTGTCAGGCAAAAACTGGCTTCTGCACTGGGAGATCTCTCACTCCCCCTCTCTTTTTTTATTTTTTTTTTTTTTTTTTTGTTGAGACAGAGTTCCACCCTATGCCCCTGAGCTTGGTAGGGGCTTGGTAGCTCACTGCACCCTCAGACTCCAGCTTGTGGGCATCCTGCTGCCTCAGCCTCCGAAAGCCACTGGGATTACAGGCACTCGCCCACAGCACCTGGCTGGGTTTTTCCATTTTTTCATGAGTTGGGTCTCACTCTCGCTCAGGTGAGTATTGAACTCCTGAGCTCCAGCGATTCTCCCTCCTCAACCTCCCACAGTACTGGGATTACAGGTGAGCTACCACGCCCAGCATGCACTGGGAGATTATTAACACAAGATAGAATCAATCTGAGGTTCCCACTATTTAATTATAAGCAGTGGTCTGATCAACCCCTTAGTGTTAGATTGCTGGCAAAACTGGTGAGAGGTGTACGAGAGAGTGTGTGTGTGGTGAGACTGAGATTGGACACCAAGGGTAGAGTTCCCCAATATCCCTCACAGAGCCTAGGGGAGTTTTGCTCCACTTCCTATAGCGAAGAGGCAGTTCAAGTAAGAAATTGAGGCTGCCCAGTTAAGAAATGAGTTGGAATTGTGTGCACGTGAATGCTTGGAAACTAACTGAGATGGGTAATAATAGGCTGGGTTCATGCCCCCCTCTTTTCACAGGGCAACATAACTGTGTGACTTGCCCCTATCTGTATGCCTGTTTGTAAAGTGTGTGTAGTTTTTCTGAGGGAAAGAGATGAGAAGCATGCCTGGGAAGCCCACCCAGTTAGGAAAAATGCTGAAGGATTTTGAGAAAGGGCTTACTGGGAAAGTGCTGCAACCATGTCTCTGAAAGTTTGAGAACTTCAAATAGGAATAACTGAAATGTCCTGATGTTCAGCTGATTATGGTATCCTTTAAGATAAAATTGGTTTTAATCCCATTATTAAAGTTAAAATGTTCAAAGATTATAGAACTTCCACCTCTATAATATTTCTAAGTGTGCTGGATTTGACTGTGTGCTTGTGTTCTTGATTTTAAACCTCTGAATTGTGTGAGGCCTAAGAGCATATTCCCTACTTAGGCCAGCAACTGCAGGGCACCGTCAAGCCCACATGGCCCCTTTCTTCCCTGCTCCAACTTTGCCCAGTGGCTATTCTAAGAGAACCTGGATGTTCAAGGTATTCTGCTTTTTGTCTTGGATACAGATCCTGTCCTTCATGTCCATCTTTACCATGTACCCATGTTTGACTTATGGGAACAATGAAAAGACATCAGAAAGAATGCCTATGTTATGGTATGGTTACTGGAATTTCCTTCTTTAGTGAGTCCTTGGTCTCAGGGATTGAGAGTTGAACCCATGGGCCACGAGTCAATGATAAACTGGCATTTGTTTGGACAGAGGGGCATTCAGACAGAGTGAAAAATGCCAGAATATCAGGCAGAGGGGAGAAGGCTCAAGTCAGAGATCTTCTTCATTGGTCCTTATTCTAGGATTAATGTTGACCCTAAGAGAAATTTTGACCAGGAAATGGTAGAAGCAAAGCACCTTTTAAAAGCAAATGAGTGTTTTAACAAATAAATGAATTCAATCTCTCCACTGGGGCAAGGTTATTAGGTTTTTATTGTTCCCAAGAGCTGAGTCTCCATGGAGAGGACCCTGCAGGTGTATCCTTGTGGTCTGCTTGAGAGCACTTGTTCTCCTAGACCTCACCCTTCTCAGGTATCCTCTCTCAATGCCATAGCGCTCTACCCAGGGCTACAGAGTGAGACTCTTTCTCAAAAACAATAAAATAAAGTAAGATAAAGTAACCTTTGAATCTTTTTCATTTTAAGAGTTGAAATCTATACTGAAGAAGAATACATGTGACACAGCTGATCTCAAATATCTCAATAAGAATATGGGCATAAACTCAGCCTTTTGGAGAAAGACAGCAAAGGTAAGAATGAAAAAATTCAAGAACTTCAGGTGGTACCTGTGGCTCAAAAGCATAGGGCACCGGCCTTATATGCTGGAGGTGGTGGGTTCAAAGACAGCCCTGGCCAAAACTGCCAAAAACAACAATTCAAAAACTTCAAGAAAAGAATTTGCTAACTTTAGAACAAATCCAGGTAAGTCCATTCCTTTTGAAAACAAATTATACACATTTAACCTTTTATAGATATTAAAACTGTTGACTGAAACAGGACTTTGTATTTTCATCCCCAGACATTTAAATTTCAAAAGATTTAGCTGGGTGTGGTGGTGTGTGCCAGACTGAGGGACTAAGATGGCTTGAGCGCACAAATTTGAGGTTATAGTGAGCTATGATCAGGCCATTGCACTCCACCTTGGACAAGTGAGACCATGTCTCTTAGGTAGACAGATAGGTAGATAGAAATAGATACTTATATTGGATAACTTTTTGTTTTATTTCTGAAGACTCAGGTAATATTTTATACATGTGTTTAGAAATTCGGATAGTAATAGTTGTAGATACAAGTGGCCTAATTTCAATGCCCAAAGTTTTATTTCCCTAATCACTATTTTTAATTCTTTTTTCTGTTATTATTGTCATTATTATTACTTTAGTCATAAAAGTAATTGGTACTCAAAGAATTTGGAAATCATATAGTTTCTTAGTTTATCTTGCTATTTTTAGCACTATACTCAGTAGTTCTAGAGCAAGAAAAAGGAAGTGATTGGCTATCCAAAGTTGGTGATGGTTCAGCAGGTGGTGAAAGAATCTCCAATACTAGTACCAAGATCACTGAAACTTTGGGATGAAGAATGGATGTAGGTAAGACACAGGAGGCCGTCAGATTGTGAGCCCGGATAGAGACAGGGATTAAAGAGCAAGGTGAGGACCAGAACTAATTTGGTTACAGTGAAGTTTGCAGTGAAAACTCAGTATTGAGGATCTAGTTGGTACAGTTGTGATGATGACAAAGTTCAGACCACAGTCATGTTATTGTGTGCCTATAGCTGAGTGGAGAGGAGATCAGTGACAGTGGAGGGATTAGAACTGTGAAGCCTGGGTTGGGAAGGAATCTGTGGGGCTTGAGATGCCATAGGAAATGAGATGGCCACAGAAGCTGGGAGCCAAGGGCAGAAAAGGTGGTGAAAGTGGGAGGATCTCAGAAAGTGAGTAGAAGATTAATGTAAAAAAGAGGATAATCAGGTTTCCTGAGTAACTACTGGAGCAGACTCAGGAGAGATGCAAGATGTGTAAATAATAGAATTTAGCAACCATTCTATCTAGTTCTATCACATTCATGATAGATTTGAAAAGTAGAAGCATTCCCAGATTTCTGTTGTAAGTGAATTAGTAAGTGGATGACAGTACTATTTCTGAAGATAGAGAATGTGGAAAATGGAGAGGAGTCTGCTTTTGACTGTCTTGAGTGTATTATACATACACACAGAAGGTTCATGCTGAAACTTTCAGTAAGCAGTGGAATGTATAGATCTGTTCTCAGAAGTGTGTAGCCAGATGGAGATTCCAATTTGAGAGTTGCTGGAGTATTAGGGATGTGGTAGGAATTATCTGGTAAGCTTCCATAGCCTGGGAACAGAAGAGAACCAATGTCAGACTGTAGGGAAACTGTATTTAAAGGACTAGAAGAAGAGAGTTTTTGAAAGAAACAGAGGGATGAAGCAAGCAGGAAGGGCATGAGGTAAAGGAAGAAGGACGTGGTTAGCTCTGTTTAGATGTGGAGTACAAGCTGCCACAGGACTGCCTCTGGCTCAATTTCTTCATCCTTAAAACTGGAGACAGGAGTATACAAATTGGCTAGAATTCTACTTAAGACAAATTTGGGAATTATATTTGTTCTTCATGAGGATTTTTCATTTTTCAAGTGTCCTTCTGATCTTGGCATGATGGTTAAAAAAGTAAATTTTCAATGTTTGGGGTTTTTTTTGTTTGTTTTGTCTTTTGAGACACAGTCTCAACTCTGTTGCTCTGGATAGAGTGCTGTGGTTTCATAGCTCCCAGCAACTTCAAACTTTTGGGTTCAAGAAATCTTCTTGCCTCAGTCTCCCAAATAGCTGGGATTACAGGTGCCCACTATAATGCCTGGCTAGTTTTCATCTTTTCTTTTTTGGAAAGGGGGTCTTGCTCTTGCTCAGGCTGGTCTTAAACTCCTGAGCTCAGGAAAACCACCTGCCTCAGCCTCCCGGAATGTTAGGATTACAGGCATGAGCCACTGCACTCAGCCTATCAATATGTTTTAGACCAAGACAATATAGTATATTTATCCATACAAAAATTGACTCCTGGTACTTAATTAAAAATAATTAAGAAAATGTTCCCCACTAATTTACTTTATAGCATGGCTTTGGGTTACAGAAGACATTCCCTTCTATTCCAATTTTGCTGCTTAAAATTTCAGTCATCTGATCTTTTGACATTACTAAATAATTATCTTTTTTAATTGATATATAATAGTTGTACATATTTTGGAAGTACATGTGATATTTTGATACAAGCATACAGTGTTCAATAATCAAATCAGGGTAATTGGGATATCCATTACCTCAAACATGTATCCTTGTGTTGGGAACATTACAGTTCTTCTCCTGTAGCTATTTTAAGGTACACAATGAATTGTTGTTATGTATAATTTTCCTACCGTGCTATCAAATGGTAGAATTTATTCCTTCTGTGTTTTTGTGCCCCTTAACCAACTTCTCTTCATCCTCTACATTTCCCTTCCCAGCCCCTAGGAACTACCAATCAACTCTACCTCTGTGAGATCCACTTTTTTAGCCCCCTCATATGAGTGAGAGCATGTGACATTTATTTTTCCCTTCCTGGCTTATTTCAATTAACACAATGACCTCCAGCTTCATCCATGTTGCTACAAAAAGCATTTCATTCTTTTTTATGGTTGAATAATATCCCCTTGTTCATATATACCACATTTTTTTAATATACTCATTGTTGATTCTATTTCTTGGCTATTGAGAATAGTGCTGCAATAAATATGGAAGTGCAGCTATCTTTTAAATACCCTAATTTCCTTTCCTTTGCATATATGAGGTTGCTGGATCATATGGTAAGTTCTACTTTTACTTTTCTGAGAAACCTCCATCCAGTTTTGCACTGTGGGTGTACTACTTTACATTCCCACCAAGAGTGTACAAGTGTTCCCCTTTCTCCTCTGTATAGTTTTAGTGTGTATATTTTCTCACTGCCATAAGCTCCTTGCTTGACAGCTTTCTTCTAGTAATGATTTCTTGAGCTCATAATACCAAATACCACAAGGCACTCCCAGCTTTTCTTCTTGCCAAAGTCTCATCCTCATCTATGGGACGAACAGATTCAATCGGAGCAGATAGACGTGTCTTGGAGGCACCACAGGTTCCATTGGACAGCACTGCATTGAAGTGAATCCTCTAATAAAGTGAGCCATGCACATTATTTTCTTCCCCAGTGCATGTAAAAGTTATGTCTACACTATACTGTAGTCTGTTAACTGCAGTTATGTCTCAAAAAAAGTATAGACCTTAGTTAAAAAGTGCTTTGTTGGGCCTGGTGTGGTGGCTCATGCTTACCATCCTAGCACTTTGGGAGGCTGAAGCAGGACAATCTCTTAAGCCCACAAGTTTGAGGTTGTAGTGAACTATGATGATGCCCCTGTACTGTTGCCTGGGTGATGGAGTGAGACCCTGTCCCTTCCCACCCTCTCCCCAGAAAGGCTTTGTTGCTAACAAATGATGATATTCATCTTCAGGAATTTATATTCAGTAATCTTTTAGCTGGTGAGGATTTTTGACTTGATGGTGATGGTTGCTGACTGACCAGGGTGGTAGGTGCTGAAAGTTGAGGTAGCTGTGGCAATTTCTTCAAGTAAGACAACAATGAAGTTTACTGTATAAATTGACTCTTCAAATCAGGAAATATTTCTCTGTGGCATGTGATACTATTTGATAGCATTTTACCCACAGTAAAACTTATTTCAAAATTGGACTTAATCCTCTCTAACCCTCCCGCTGCTTTATCAACTAAGTTTCTATAATAAGTGTCTAAGTGGTCATGTCAGCAGTGCTCACAGAGTTTTCACCAGGGGTAGATTCCATCTCACAAAACTACTTCCTTTGCTCATCCATAAGAAGCAACGTTTCAACCATTCAAATTGCATCATGAGATTGCTTTAATTGAATAATATCATCAATCTCCACTTGTAGTTCTTGTTCTGTTGCATTTTCCACCATATGGACAGTGACTTCCTCCTCTGACATCTTGAACCCCTCAGAGACATCCATGAGGCTTAGAACCAAATTCTTCCAAACTCGTATTAATGTTGATATTTTGACCACCTCCCATGAATCATGAATGTTCTTACTGTCTAGAATGGTAAATCCTATCCAAAAGGTTTTCAATTTACTTTGCCCATATCCATCAGAGGAGTCACTGTTGTTGGCAGCTACAGCCTTATGAAATACATGTATTTCTTAAATAATAAGACTTCAAAGTTGAAATTATTTCTTGATCCATGGCCTGCAAAGTGGATGTTGTGTTAATGGGCATGAAAATATTATTCAAATCCTTGTACATGATCAATGAATAGTAATATGTTCAAAGGAATCTTTTCTTCTACACAGTAAGTTTTAATACTGGGCCTAAAATATTCAGTAAGCCTTGCTATGACAGATGTGTGTCATGTAGGTTCTGTTGTTCATTTATTGAGCATAGGCAGAGTCGATTTAGCATAATTTTTAAGAGCCCTAGAATTTTTAGAATTCTAAGTGAGAACTGGCTTCAACGTAGAGTCACCAACTGTGTTACCTACTTAGAAGAGAGTTAGTCTGCCCTTGGAAGCAGTGGTAGACCAGTAACTGGGAGCCCAGTGCCCTATTCTGGTTGTGCCAGTGGCCAGCGGGGAGGCTCAGGTGCTACCACGGCTGGTTCTGGAGGTTCCGTTCAGCCCTTCTCCCATGTCCAGACACTGGGTCTATAAACTCACCATTTCCTGATTTCCAGGTATTTCTGGTATCACCTGCTACAGATCTCCCAGTAGCTGCTCGTCACAGTGTGACAGAGGTTGCGGCAAAAATGCCTAGACCTCCTAAAGGATACGGGGTGGAAATAGACCAGCATGGGATACACTGGATCACAGGCTGAGCCCAACCCTAGGAGTCACCCTGTGGGGAGTTTGATTAGGCCAACCCCACCCTGCAGCCCCTCACTGAATAGGCTCCTCATGCCCTGAGTGACAGAATACTCAATCACAGGCATGGCTGAGGGAGATCAGGATGATAGGCAGGACTTCCTCCCTGAGCTAGAAGCTGGGGCCGCCCGAGGGACATTCCCATCTAACCTTGAAAGGTTATGTCCATTCATTAATAATATATACATATAATTTTTTTTTGAGACAGAATCTCACTATGTCACCTTTAGTAGAGTGCTGTGGTGTCACAACTCACAGCAATTTCAAACTCTTGGGCTCAAGCAACTCTCTTGCTTCAGCCTCCCAAGTAGCCAGGACTACAGGTACTAGCCACAACTCCCAGCTATTTTGTTATTGTTGTTGTTGCAGTTGTCATTGTTGCTGAGCTGGCCTGGGCCGGGTTTGAACCTGCCAACCCCGGTATATGTGGCTGGCGCTGTAACCAATGAGCTAAGGTGCCGAGCCTATAGTTAATTTTTTTTTTTTTTTTAGACAGAGTCTCACTGTGTCACCCTTTGTAGAGTGCTGTGGCATCACAGCTCACGGCAACCTCAAAGTCTCGGGCTCAAGCGATTCTCTTGCCTCAGCTTCCCAACTAGCTGGGACTACAGGAGCCCACCACAGTGTCCGGCTATTTTTTGTTGCAGTTGTCATTGTTGTTTAGCAGGCCCAGGCCGGGTTTGAACCCACCAGCCCCAGTGTATGTGGCCAGCTCAGTAACCAATGAGCTGAGGCGCGGAGCCTACATATAATATTTAAAATGGAAACAATATAATGACAATTATTTTAAATTTAAGATTGCATAAACATCATGATCTCTGGCCTTTTGTAGAGGCAGCCTGAGCTGCCATCGTCTCAAGCAGCAATGTGCAATGGAAATAGAATATGAGCTGCATGTCATAAATTTTCTAGTAACCACACAAAAGAAAACAAAATGAAACATGAAATAATTGTGATATTTCATTAACCAATATAGTCAAAATATCACCTAAATATGTGATAATATAATATTAGTAAAGAGGTTTTGTGTGTGTGGTACTAAATCTTTCAAAGGCACACTGTATTTTAAGCTTCCAGCACATCCCAGTTCTGACCAGCCACATCCCAGATGCTCAGCTGCTACATGTGGTCAGTGTCTGCCACATCAAAGTGCACAGCTCTGAGGGCCCTGAGTCCTCTGACCTCAGGGAGATGAAGGACCTGACCCTCCTTTTCTCCTAGATGTGAGAAAAAACCTACCTCCAGTTAACATCTCTCCTTTAGCCCAAGTACTGGAGAGACAGTGCCCAGAAGCAAGCAGGTATTTGTCCATAGATACACTCTGCTGCTCAGCAGAGACAAACATCAAAAAGGGGGAGGGATTGCAGTGCTCTCACTGAATTGCATGGGATGGAGGTGTTGGGGACACCTTTTGTGTGTGGACATAAGCACAAGAGGGACTCAACCTAGCACAATTAAATTTTTTGACCTGGTTGTTTATACCTTCACATTAACCTGAAATAAATTTACTCTAAAATAAATAAATAGGGCCGGACCTGGTGGTTCACTCCTGTAATCCTAGCACTCTGGGAGGCTGAAGCAGGTGGATTGACTGAGCTCACAGGTTCAAGACCAGCCTGAGAAAGATTGAGACCTCATCTCTAAAAATAGCCAGGTGTTGTGATGGGCACCTATAGTCCCAGCTACTTGGGAGGCTGAGGCAAGAGAGTTGCTTGAGAGCAAGAGTGTGAAGTTGCTGTGAGCTGTGATGCACAGCACTCTACCAAAGGGCAACAAAGTGAAATTCTGTCTCAAAATAAACAAATAGGCTCAGGGCCTGTGGCTCAAATGGCTAAGGTGCCAGCCACATACACCTGAGCTGGCGGGTTTGAGTCCAGCCCGGGTCTGCCAAACAACAATGACGGCTGCAACCAAAAAATAGCCGGGTGTTGTGGCAGGCACCTGTAGTCCCAGCTACTTGGGAGGCGGAGGCAGAAGAATCACTTGAGCCCAGGAGTTGGAGCTTGCTGTGAACTGTGATGCCATGGCACTCAACCCAGCACGACAGCTTGAAGCTCTGTCTCAAAAAATAAATAAATAAATAAATATTAAATTAAATTAAATTAAAAGGCTGGGCATGGTGCCTCACACCTGTAGTTCTGAGAGGCCGAGGCAGGTGGATTGCTTCAGCTCACGAGTTCAAAGCCAGCCTGAGCCAGAGAGAGACCCCTGTTTCTAACGCCTATAGTCCCAGGTACTTGGGAGGCTGAGGGAAGAGAATCTGTTGAGCCCAGGAGTTTGAGGTTGCCAAGGCACTCTACTCAGGGCAACAAAGTAAAACTGTCTCAAAAATAAATAAATAAATAAAGTAATAAAATAAATAAATATAAAAAATAACAAAAATGAACTTTTCATGCTAGCATAAATAATATAGTCTTATGAAAATACTTATATTTCTATAAAACAAAAACAATTCATGAAGAGCAGGGACGGGGGTGGGGGGAGCGTGGGGGGGTTAAATTTTGCCAGTTTCCTTTAATAGAATAAACAGAATAGCTGAATAATAATAAAGAAGACTGCTGGATTCTCAAATAACAATAATAATAATAGTAAATTAATAAATAAATAGCTATGACACCACAGCACTCTAACAAAGAGCAACAAAGTGAAACTATATCTCAATAAAATAAAATAAAATAAATAAACCAGGTACAGTGAAATAAATTCTCATCACTTATTGCCTAGAAAAAAACAAATAACAGGGAGGCACCTGTGGCTCAAAAGGGTGGGGCGCCAGTCCCATATGCCAGAGGTGGTGGGTTTAAACCCAGCCCCGGCCAAAAACTGAAAAAAAAAAAAAAAAAAACATAGAGAGATATATATATATATATATATATATATGTATATATGTCAGAGAGTGAACAAAGGATTTGAGGCCCCAGGAGGAGGGAACCCATATCTTCAGATCTGTCCATAGCCTCGATCTCCAGGGTATCAATGGTGGGAACAGATTAAAAGCACAGCTTCTCAGTTTACAATTTGTCCTTGGTGCTAATTAATAGTCAGGCTGTGGTTGTCTGATTCCTCCCATGGTGTGGGGCACTGTGTGAACTTCGGCACTAATGACATCACACATGCCTACCTGCATTTCTGTATAACTTAGTACCATATAACAAGAGATCCAACTTTAAGACCAGGCATGCTAGCTGACACTTGTAATCCTAGCACTCTGAGAGGCCAAAACAGGAGGATCACTTGAGTCAAGAGTTCAAGACCAACCTGAGTAAGAGTGAGACCCTGTCTCAACTAAAAATAGAAAAACTAGCCAGGTATTGTGGTGGGGACCTGTAGTCCCAGCTACTTGGGGGGCTGAGGCAAGAGAATCACTTAAGTCCAAGAATTTGAGATTACTGTGAGCGGCGACACAACAGCACTCTACCAAGGGTGACGTAGTAAGACTCTGTCTCAAACAAAATTAAAATTATATGGAGGCTAGCAGGTTTAAACCCAGCCCGGGCCTGCTAAACAAAAGTGACAAGTGCAACAACAACAACAAAAAATAGCCAGGGGTTGTGGCAGGCACCTGTAGTCCCAGCTACTTGGGATGCTGAGGCAAGAGAATCCCTTGAACCTAAGAGTTTGAGGTTGCTCAAACTTGTGAGCTATGACTCCTCTGCACTCTACCAAGGGCAACAACAACAACAAAAAAAAGGTCATTGCAAAGAGAATGGATACAGGAGAGATAAAAAATTACCATTTTTGCAGTAGGTGTCATTATGTCTTTTTTGCAAAGTTTATTCAACTGTTCTAAATCAAGAAACTTGACCAGGCCACAGCAGGGGGGCTGGGGACGAGTCTGGGAGTGGCATCCACAGCAGAATCACAAGAGCACTCCAGGTGCTACCCACCTGGCACTCTCTCTGCCAGGCAAAGAGAGGTGACCAGGAAGGCAGCTGCCAGGAGCCCACCCCAAGGGTACAGCCAGCTCCCAGCCTGGGAGAGCAGGCCACAGGCACCTCTTTTTCCCAGCAGCAGGCAGGAAGACCATGGCTGAGTGAACAAAGGAGCTGAGAAAGGGTGGGTGGCTTCTCTAGCCTAAGAGATTGAATTCTGCCCAGACCTCAGGGCTCCAGGCCCCAGTGAGGGTTAAGATCCCCACAGTGTGGAGGATGGGCTGTGATTGAGATGGCTCTAGATGTCTGGGACTGAGCTCTGTAGCAGGGTGGGGTTGGTACAGAGACACCCAGCTCTCTGCCCAGGCTTTGGGTACCCCCCTAGAAGCTCAGTTTTCTCACCTGTCTGAGAGGCCCAGTAAAGGCTGGGTTTTTTCAACCATTAGACAATCCCAGTAAGCCTTTAGCATGCCTGGCTTTGGGATCTCTCTCTCTCTCCCTCCCTTAACTACTTTCCCATTCTGACTCCATAGGAATCTGCTAGAAGTCTCCAAGTGGGGATACAGGTGGGGAATCCGAAAGACTGTGGGAATTTTTTTTTTTTTTTTTTTTGCAGTTTTTGGCCAGGGCTGGGTTTGAACCCACTACTTCTGGCATATGGGGCCGACGCCCTACCCCTTTGAGCCACAGGCGCTGCCCCATCTTAGGCTCTTTTTAAAGCATATATCTAGGCTTGGCACCCGTAGCACAGTGGTTAGGGCACCAGCCACATACACTGGGATTGGCAGGTTCAAACCTGGCCCACGCCTGCTAAACAACAATGATGACAACAACAACAAAATAAGCCAGGCATTATGGCAAGTGCCTGTAGTCCCAGCTACTTGGGAGGCTGAGGCAAGAGAATCACTTAAGCCTAAGAGTTGGAGGTTGCTATGAGCTATGATGCCATAGCACTCCACCAAGGGTGAAACAGTGAGACACTGTCTCAAATAATAATAATAATAATAAATAAAGCGTGTATCAGCTCAGTGCCCATAGTAGCACTGTGGTTACGGCGCCAGCCACATACACTGAGGGTGGTGGGTTCGAACCCAGCCCAGGACAGCTAAACAACTGCAACAAAAAAAATAGCCAGGCGTTGTGGTGGGTGCCTGTAGTCCCAGCTACTTGGGAGGCTTAGGCAAGAAAATCGCTTAACCCCAAGAGTTGGAGGTTGCTGTGAGCTGTGACACCTTACTATGTACCAAGGGTGACATAGTAAGACTGGGTCTCACTATGGGCTCCCCAGGACTGAGAGACCACAAGGACTCACCACTGCTCACTGCCAGATGGGGTTGGAGCTGTGCAGAGAGTGGTCTAGTCTCAGATTCTGCTGCCAAAATAAATAAATAAATAAATAAAGCATGTATCTAGCAACAGGTACTATACCCCAGAGAACTGTGGGAAACTTTAGGTATGTCTCAAACCAGAGGCTTTTTTCCATGACCCTAGGCCTTCATCTCACCCCAAAACCCAAATCCCTTTAGTGGCCAGCTTCAGACACAAGTCTGAATTTGTGGCTTGTCCTCTGGGGTTGACCCAAGGTTCTTTACATGAATGAGCCTTGCTCCTCCTCCATCCCACCCCTGGGCCTCAACTCTACTAACGCACAACTGGGAGCAAAGTTCCCCAGAAAGGGCACATGGTCCTCCCCAGCACTCTGGCTGTGGCCTAATGAACATCTGTCCCTGGGCAAGAACCCAGGACAGGGAATGTCTCTCACTCCCACTTTCACATGCTGCAGCCACTTAACCTGGTGTGGTGGCCTCCCTGGGCCTGATGGACTTCAGGCTAGGATTTTTACTTTGTGCCACAGTGGAGGAAACTGAGGCATGGAGCCAGGAAATGGCAAAGTCAAAAAGATTCTGTGATTGAAATGACCTCTAGGTCTAATGAGATTCCTCCAGGACTCAATACCTCTAAGGCTGCAACAGTGGGCTGTTCTTGGCATGGGGCACCTGTTTAGGGTCAGCATCTTGTGGCAGGAGCTGGCAGGAGCAGATGTTGTGGAACCCAAGGAGGGAAAAGGAAAATTTTCTACCCACTTGCACCCTCTTTTGCATTGTAGGTCTCCATCCTTAGAAAGTGAGGAAGATGGCTAAAGACACATATTCCAGGCGCTCAGGGATGGCCAGGGTTGGTGCCTGATTTCCACTCATCAAGCCCTGTCCTTAACAGGCACATGAGAGATCAAGGACTGGGGATGACTTTCCTGGGGTCACAATGAGGGTTAAGATCCCCACAGGGTGGAGGATGGGCTGTGCCACTGAGATGGCTCTAGATGTCTGGGCCTGAGCTCTGTAGCAGGGTGGGGCTGGTAAAGAGACACCCATGCTTCACATTGGGCGACTGAGGCACAGGGCTCTTGGGGTCCCAAGGAACAGTGAGGAGGCCAGGACTGGCCTGTGGGGACTTTGATGGTGGCCCTGGATGAGATGTCCACCAAATGTGTGAGTACAATAGGGCATAGGGGCTAAGGTGGCTGCCATGGGACAGAAGGACTGAAGGTTTGTGGGTATTAGCAGGTGACTGGCCCAGCAGAAGGGGAGATGGCTGTCGAGCTGTAAAGGGGGAACTGGCAGTTTTTCTGGGTGGATGGGCTGTGGTGTGAGACAGCAGGCAGGGGACAATGCCTGGGGGTGTGGACCTGCAAAAGTGACAGGTGGACATTGCCCAGCCATGGAAGGGTCAGTAGGGAGATGGGTCTTGTGGTTTTGGAGGAGCTCAGGGCTGTCTGCCTACAGACGAGCATTATCATGAGATGTATCGGGGGATAGTTACAGCTTAGGAACAGATAGTATATAAACTGGTCCCTGTGCCCTCTGGGGTGAGCAGACAGGGAGATTGGGAGGGACCAGGTAGTGAGATTGAGTTAGAGGAAGCAGGGGAGCAGATCCCAGGGGAGGGCGGAAATGTTCCAGCTCAGCTGCCCTCTAAACCCTGCCTCCAACCATACACTCTGGTGCCCTCTATCTGAGAGCCTGCTTGCCCTCCCATTCTGCTGGTCTCCAGCAGGTGTTTGATGCTCCTGCTGTGTGGGGTTGGGTTGTGAGGATCACTGGAAGGCCACCTTTCAGAAAGCCTCATCTGGCAGTGAGCAGTGGTGAGTCCTTGTGGTCTCTCAGTCCTGGGAAACAGTCCCTGGCACAGTCTGCTGGGCTCTCTATCCCTCTCTTTGGGCTCTCCCAGGAGGCCTGGGAGGGCACCTCAGAGATCTGGGCAGTGCCTCTTCTCAGCATCTGTCTACAGTGCTCTCACCTGGGCCTCAGTGTCATTCTCCAGGAGTTACGTGTGTGTCCCTGTGAATGGCTGGCAGCAATATAGGGAGGGGGCTCCCTCCCTTCTCTATCCTTTGGACCTAGTGCCTTCCTGCTGGAGGATGGCATCCAACTTCCCCCAAAGTCCCAGCAAGAAGGCAGGCCCCACCGCAGCCCTCAGGAAAGAGAAAAAACAGTCAGGTTGTGGAGTGTGGGGAGCCCTAAAAACCTGGATGAGGAGGTGTAACATGCAGGATGCCATTCTCTCAGGTGCCCACCACACCCTGGAGCTGTGCAGAGAGTGGTCTAGTCTCAGATTCTGCTGCCATGTCTCCTGGCTCTGCAGGCAGCTGGGTTCCACCTCCTGGCAAGTGCTCCCAAGGCTGGTCCTGGCACATCCACTCAAGTGGGCTGCCCCTTGTTTCCCTAGCTCAGCCTTGAATTCTCTGTTGCTTTCTGTAGGCCACAGGAAGAAGAGGAGCTGGTACTCTTCCCACCTCCTTGTTGGAGGCTCAAGACATGGCCATTAGGTTGGTTTGGGGGGACACTAATCCCTGTAGGCCCTGGATGCACTTAGCAGACTTCACATACCTCTTAGAAGCCTACTTTCCACATCCAATGTTCCCAGTCACAGAAAACACATGATTTAAGTGTATATCCCACCTTTGTAGTGTTTTTGTAGAGTTATACAATTACAAACTTCGGATTCCCACCTTTGGGGCCCCATCATTCTTTGTTCAGTGTATGATTTCTGGAAAGTTGAAGAGCCTCCACCAAATCTCTGGTACAAGTGGTGGTCTGCCTTGGGACACTTCCTGCTTGCAGCACCTTCTCTCTCTCCACTCTTTTGCCTGAGGAGAGATTATGGTAGTGAGAAGGTGTTTCCTCACCTCTAACAAAAGAACATGGTTCAGGCCTGTCCTCTCTCTGAGGTTGGAGGAGTCACAGCCCTCAGAGCTGTAAGTCGGTGAGGAAGCCACTGGCTATATAGGGCCCCTGAGCACCTGGAATTTGGCTGATCTGAACTAAGATACGCTACATGCTTAAAATATAGAATGAATTTCAAAAACAGAGTCCAAAAAAACTTCATTAATAACTTTGTATTGGCTGGGTGCAGTGGCTCATGCCTATAATTCTTGCACTCTGGGAAGCCAAGGTGGGTAGATCACCTGAGCTCATGAGTTCAAAACCAGCCTGAGCCAGACTGAGACTATGTCTCTAAAAATAGCTGGGCATTGTGGTGGGCACCTCTAGCCCCAGCTACTTGGGAGGCTAAGGTAAGAGAATCACTTGAGCCCAAGAGTTTGAGGTTGCTGTGAGCTGTGATGCCACTGCACTCTACAAAGGACAACAAAGTGAGACTCTTTCTCAAAAAAAAAAAAAAAAGAAAGAAAAGAAAAGACACCCAAAACTTTGTATTGATCAAATAAAAACAATAATATTTTGGATACATTGGGTTAAATAAACTATTATAATAAATTTTCCATTTCTTTTTCTTTTATGTGGTTACTAATCTCACTTTATCGCCCTCAGTAGAGTGGGGTGGCATCACAGCTCACAGCAACCTCCCAACTCCTGGGCTTAGGTGATTCTCTTGCCTCAGCCTCCTGAGTACAGGTGCCTGCCACAATGCCCAGCTATTTTTTGTTGCAGTTTGGCCAAGGCCAAGTTCAAATCCACCACCCTTGGTATATGGGGCAGGCACCCTACCCACTGAGCCACAGGTGCCACCTATTACTAGAAAATTTTAAATGTCACACATGGCTTATTGTATTTCTTTTGGACATTACTACCTTAGACAAGTGCATCCATCTTCACAGCTCAGGCTGCCTCCTCTGAAGACCACAGGCCAGGAAGATTATAAAATTTCAATCTTTAAAATAACTATCAGAGCTGCAGGCAGTGGCTCAAGTGTAATCCCAGCACTTGGGAGGCCTAGGCAAGTGGATTGCCTGAGCTCACAGGCTGGAGACCAGCCTGAGACAGAGCGAGACCCTGTCTCTAAAAAATAGCCATGGGTTGTGGCGGGCACCTGTAGTCCCAGCTACTTGGGAAGCTGAGGCAAGAAAATGGCTTAAGCCCAAGAGTTTGAGGTCGCTGTGAGCTATGACACCAAGGCACTCTACGAAGGGTGACAAAGTAAGACTCTGTCTCAAAATACATAAATAAAATAACTATCATTATGTTGTTTCCATTTGTGAATAACAGATACTGGTGTACAGAGGGTGCCAAAAGAATGTATATGCATTTTAGGAAAGGAAAAAACTGTATTACCATTGCAATACTCAAGTCACGTTTGACTTCAATTACAAGAGATACAATATACAAGACAACATATTTTATCGGCATACATACAGTATTAGGATTTTCATACAGTTGTTCCCTTTCTTAAAATATGTATACATCTTTTTGGCACCTTCTGTATTCACTGCGTGTATATACCCGTGTGTACATATTTCACAAATGTATGTAAGGTTATACTCAAGGTTAAATACAAACGTCTCCCAGGCAGGGCCTACTCCAGGAGCAGGAGCAAGGGTCTATTCCCGCAACCAGGAACATGTTACTCACGCCTCACTCAGCGTCTTATCTGGTCGCATCTCCTGTCACTCACCGCCACAGCTGCGGGGCTTGGAGCTCTATCCAATCAGAAGCGCTGCTTTGAGAACTGTCCAATCAGATGCGCTGCCTTTAGAAAGGCGGCGGCTTCCTGGCTCTGACCCTGCCTTTGTCTGCAGCGGTGCTGGCTCCGCTGCTTCTTCACCGGCTGCATTCAGTCTCTCAGCCGCTCCTTCTCCGGCTGGGACCCCTCTCTCCGCCGCTCCTTCTCTGGGAGGGCCCGAAGGGTCTCTGCTGCAGCTTCTGTTGCCCTGTGACCTACAGGTACTATGAGATGCAGAGGGAGGACACCGGGACACCTGGAAGCTGGGAAATGGGGGCTGTGCAGGCCGAGTGTCCCTGAAGAAGGGAGGGGGCTGGTCGAAATCGGCTGACAGCGCCTTTGGCGGGACCCGGGCCTCCTCGCCAGCTCCGGAATCTGGAGACTGTAGTTTGCCCCCGCCACCCTTTAACCCTCATTCCCCTCCGGCCACAGCCTGGGGCCGGCAGTCAGCTGGGACCCTGGGCGTTCTGCCCAGTCCCTGCTTGTTTGATTGAGGCTGAGCCTGGCGCCCTCTCTGTGCAGCTTTGAGTCTTTAGCCATGAGCTTCCCCCAGATCGTGCGGGTACGACAAAAGGGTCATGGGGAGGAGGATCCCGACTCGCTTGTGCGTGGTTTCTGTCTGGGCTCTGTGGGGTCCCGAGTACCTTATTTCTGCTGTTAAAAATTAAATTGACACATTAAAACTCTAAACAGTATTTGATCAAGCAGCGATTTGATGAATAGTGAAGCCTCCAGCCATGGTTTGTGGTTTGGGACGCACGGGGGAAAGGGTTGAAGCCAAGGCTTTTATAAGGTGCAAGAGGAAGCAAACTCAGTTATGTAGTCGCTTTGTTTGATACTCAGGTGTCTGTGTTCTGGTATGTAGTGGGCTTTATCAGCAGTTTGTGGTTGGTTAAGCCTAAGTTTTCTTTTCCTTTTTTTTTTTTTCTTTTGAGACGGAGCCTCAAGCTATCCCCCTGGGTAGAGTGCTGTGGCATCACAGCTCATAGCAACCTCCAACTCCTGGGCTCAAGCGATTCTCCTACCTCAGCCTCCCAAGCAGCTGGGACCACAGGCGCCCACCACAACGCCCGGCCATTTTTTTTTTTTTTTTTGGTTGCAGCCATCATTGTTGTTTGGCGGGCCCGGGCTGGGGATTTGAACCCACCACCTTAGGTGTACGTGGCTGGCGCCTTAGCCGATTGAGCCACAGGCGCCTAGCCACTAAGTTTTGTTTTCATTGTTTTCATCCAAGTTGTAATTTATGAGAAACGTATTTGAGTTAGAATTAGGTTTCCTTAGGCTTGCTCCCTATCTAGTTATTATAACACTTCCCAGGGGGAGTAGTTTTCCCTGCATTTTCCAAATACGAAAAATAGGGTCTCAAATCCAAGACCCAAATGCAGTTTGCCCAGCTTGGAAATCCTGAATTTTGAGTTCCTTCAGCACATTCTGAAATGCCTACTGCTACTCTCCAACTCCTAACATCATCAACTATTTGCCCTTTTTTTTTTTTTCAAGCAGACACAGTATTTTAATTGTTGACTTTTTTCCCCACGGAGCTGCAGTGGGCTTTTTTTTAAGACGTCTGTTTCTTTCTCTTTTTCCTGAGACAGAGCCTTATTTTGTCACCTTGGGTAGGGTGCTGTGGCCTTACATCTCACACCAACCTAAAAACTCTTGGTGCTCAAGCGATTCTCTTGCCTCAGCTTCCCTGGCAGCTCGGACTACAGGCACCGGCCACAACTCCCAGCTATTTTTAGAGACTTTTTTTTTTTGAGACAGAGCCTCAAGCTGTCCCCCTGGGTAGAGTGCTGTGGCATCACAGCTCACAGCAACCTCCAACTCCTGGGCTCAAGCGAGTCTCTTGCCTCCACCACCCAAGTAGCTGGGACCACAGGCGCCCGCTACAACACCCGGCTATTTTTTGGTTGCAGCCATCATTATTGTTTGGCAGGCCCAGGCTGGATTCAAACCCGCCACCTTAGGTGTATGTGGCTGGCACCTTAGCCACTTGAGCCACAGGCGCCAAGCCATCATTTCATTTTTCAACATAATGGACTCCCTTTAGGATTTTATGTCGGGTTGGTTTTTTGTTTGTTTTTGAGAAAGAGTCTCACTTTGTTGCCCTCAGTAGGGTGCTGTGCCATCCTAGCTCACAGCAACGTCAAACTCTTGGGCTCAAGTGATCCTCTTGCCTCAGCCTCCCGAGTAGTGGCACTACAGGTACCCGCCACAACGCCTAGCTATTTTTAGAGAACAGGGTCTCACTTTGTCTCAGGCTTGTCTCAAACTTGTGAGCTGAAGGCAGTCCACCTACCTTGTCCTCCCACAATGCTAGGATTATAGGTATCAGCCACCATGCCCAGCCTTCAGGCTGTTTTTTAAAACTCTTATCAGATATATTTTCTTTCAATCCTTGTGTTGTTTTTCTGTTGTTCTGTATTTCCTTTGCTGTGAAGAAACTTTAGGTTTATGTCGTCCTGTTTGGACAGTTTATGGGTTTTATTACATGTTATTTTTGTGGTGTTATATCTAAGACATTGCTGACAAGGTATCATTTTTTATGTTTTCTTCTAGACAGTTTATAGTCTGACAATTGTTCTTAGTCCATTTTGAGTTAATTTTGTGTTAAGTGTCCACTTACTTTTTTTCTACATGGATAGCCACTTTTTAGCATCATTTATTGAATAAACTACTTACTGTTTGGTGACTCTTGGTACCCCTCCAAAGATTAGTTGATGGAGGCCGGTCAAGATGGCTCACACTTATAATCCTAGCACTGTGGGAGGCCAAGGAGGGTGGATTGCCTGAGCTCAGGAGTTTGAGGCCAGCCTGAGCAAGAACAAGACCCTGTCTTTACTAAAAATGGAGAAACCTACCAGGTATTGTGGCAGGTGCCTGTTGTCCTAGCTATTTGGGAGGCTGAGGCAGAAGGATCACTTGAACTGTTAAGTTTGAGATTGCTATAAGGGCTTGGCGCCTGTGGCTCAAGTGGCTAAGGCGCCAGCCACATACACCTAAGGTGGCGGGTTCAAATCCAGCTTGGCCCGCCAAGCAACAATGACGGCTGCAACCAAAAAAATAGCTGGGTGTTGTGGTGAGCGCCTGTGGTCCCAGCTACTTGAGAGGCTGAGGCAGGAGACTTGCTTGAGCCCAGGAATTGGAGGTTGCTGTGAGCTGTGATGCCAGGGCACTCTACCCAGGGGGACAGCTTGAGGCTGTGTCTCAAAAAAAAAAAAAAAAAAGAGAGAGATTGCTATGAGCTGTGATGATGCCAGCTCCCTACCCAGGGTGACAGAATGAGACTGTCTCAAAAATAAAGAAGATCAGTTAACCATATACCTATGGGTTTATTTCTACTTGCTTTTTTTTTTTTTTTTGAGAGAGAGACAGAGTCTCACTGTATCACCCTCAGTAGAGTGCTGTGGCATCACAGTTCACAGCAACCTTAAACTCTTGGGCTTAAGCAAGTCTCTTGCCTTGGCCTCCCAAGCAGCTGGGACTACAGGCCCCCATCACAACACCCAGCTATTTTTTGTTGTTGTTGCAGTTGTCATTGTTGTTTAGCTGGCCGGGGCTGGGTTTGAACCTGCCAGCCTGGGTGTATGAGCAACAGGCGCTGGCTCTATTTTCTTTCTTTTTTTATTTTTTGAGACAGAGTCTCACTATGTCACCCTTGGTAGAGTACTGTAGCATCACAGCTCACAGCATCCTCAAACTCTTGGGCTTAAGTGATTCTCTTGCCTCAGCCTCCCTACTATTGAGACTACAGGTGCCTGCCACAATGCTCAGCTATTGTGAGAGACAAGGTCTGGCTCTGGCTCAGACTGGTCTTGAACCTGTGAGCTCAGGGAATCCACCTACCTCAGCCTCCCAGAGTGCTAGGATTACAGGCATGAGCCACCACGCCTGGCCTGCTCTTTACTGTTTCATTGGTCTGTATGACTTTTTTTTTTTTAGAGAGAGACTTTAACTTTATCGCCCTAGGCAATTCTCTTGGCTCAGCCTCCTGAGTAGCTGGGATTACAGGTGCCCACCAGGACACCCAGCTATTTTTTGTTGTAGTTTGGCCAGGGCTAGGCTGGAACCCACCAGCCTTGGTATATGGGGCCAGCACCCTACCTACTGAGCCACAGGCGCCACCCCGTGTGACTTTTTATGTCAATATCATACTCTTGATTGCACAGCTCTTTAATAGCTTCCTCAAAAAACATACGCTGTCCATAAAGTTCGTGTGCAATTTAGAATAGTTCTAACTTTGTAAGTGTATGTGACAGAATTCATAGAAACGATTAGAAAGCTTGATGTATGTAGTTTTTTTGGTCTTTATAAATTTTATTTTTATAAATTTAACTTAAAAATTACTATTTTTCAGAATCACTATTGACCCATGGCTTCAATAGAAGAGAAATTAAATTGTGTTCTTTGGTTGGTTGAACTAAAGTCTACTGCTGCTGTCCAAAGAAGATTTAGAACCCATTATAAGAAAGAAGCACCACACAGGAATTCCATA
>CAUYQV010081237.1:0-12593 GCA_963574575.1 Galagoides demidoff
GGTCCCAGCTACTTGGGAGGCGGAGGCAGGAGACTCGCTTGAGCCCAGGAGTTGGAGGTTGCTATGAGCTGTGATGCCATGGCACTCTACCCAGGGGGATAGCTTGAGGCTCCATCTCAAAAAAAAAAAAAAAAAATTTTAATGTCTATGGTATGTGAGTGTTTTAATCTGGATCCCTAATGCTACACAGTAATCCAGTCTTCACAGTGGCTTCCTGGAGTCTTTACCCCTCTCCTTAATCCAAGGCTTACTCCCTGTGGCCTTCTTTTTTTTTTTGAGACAGAGTCTCACTATGTTGCTCTCAGTAGAGTGCAGTGGCATCACAGCTCACAGCAACCTCCCACTTTGGGGCTTAAGTGATTCTCTTGCCTCAGTCTCCCAAGTAGCTGGGGCTACAGGCACCCTCCACAATGCTGGGCTATTTTTTGGTTGCAGTTGTCATTGTTGTTTAGCTGGCCTCAGGCCTCGGTGCATGTGGCTGGCATTGTAACCACTGTGTTACAGGTGCTGAGCCCCAGTGGCCTTCTAATGGCTGAAAAATAGACACTATCAGATAGGAACTTATGGAACTTCCTTTTCCTCTTTGGCACCCCCAAATTTTAATATACCTAAACGCATGAGCTTTGGAGTCAGCAGGCCATGGCTCTACCACTTTCTGGCTATGTCAACTTGAGCAATCTCTATGAGCCTCAGTTTCCTTATCTAAAAAATGAAATCAATAGGGGGGAAGGGATGGAGGTTGAGTAAATTCCTACACAACAGGTATGTTGCACAGGTATATCGCACACCACCAGTGTGTAGGACACACCTACAAATCAGACTTTAACCTTACGGATGCAAACTATGGAATCTGTTTATACCCCTACATTAATCTGAAATTATAAAAAAGTGAAATCAATAATGCCTAGTCCGAGGAATTGTCTGATGGACTTGATAAGACAGCCGAGCACAACTCCTGCGCCTGGTAGACGCTGAGCGTTGGTTGCCTTATGCCTCTGATCTCCCTTTCGCTGTCTTTAGACAATGGCTTCAATTATTTCCAAGGTAAGTTTTACCCCTGTCGAGCTCTATCCCACTGCTCTCCTGTCGTGGTCCTAATTTTGTTGTCACTTAACCCTTTCCCCTCCCTCTGACATCTTTGGTCCTTTTTCTCCACAGTTTTCTTCCTTCCTCTTATACAAACGTGCTCAAGTCTCACCATCCTTAGAAACCTCTCTCGCTACCATCTCAGCTCTCTCTCACCCAGCTATGCAAGGTGTATAAATCACTGCCTGCCATAATTTTTTAATTCCCATCACTTTTTCTTCCCTCTGTAATCTGACTTGTTTTGCCAACACAATACTTAATTTCCATGGATGAATTCACCACAAATGTATAAGCGTTTATCCTGATACCGTGATCCAGGCACTGTGCTCCATAACATATGTCATTATAACACTGTGTGCTTGACAATGTAGTTACTGGCCAAAAGTCACCAGTGACCAACTGTCAAAGCCAATGACTTCCTTCGGTTCCACTCTGTCTGAGGCTTCTCTGCTCCTGCTCCCTCAGCTCTTCTGCTCCTTTGATCTTGCTGTGTTTACTTTATAGTATCTTCCTAGTAATGGGGGTAATTCCCCAGGCATCTCGTCAGTTCTCTTCCTTCTCGCTCTTTTAATTTTATTCTGTGAGCTTTTTTGGAGGGGGGGGGGAGGGACAGAGTCTCACTCTGTCACCCTTGGTAGAGTGCTGTGGTATCACAGCCCCACAGCTCACAGCAACCCCAACTCCTAGGCTTAGGGGATTCCCTTGCCTCAGCCTCTCTAGTAGCTGGGACTACAGGCGCCCACCACAACGCCTGGCTATTTTTTGGTTGCAGTTTGGCCAGGACTGGGTTTGAACCTCCCACCCTCGGAATATGGGGCTGGCACCCTACTCACTGAGCCACAGGCGCCACCCTATTCTGTGAGCTTTCTATAATTATACACTACATTTCGTGGCCATGTGTGGACATTTTTCTAGGAAGAGAGTTCATAGCTTTTTTAAAAATTAGCTTTGCAAAAAAGTTTATGCTTCCAAAACATCAACAACAAACCCCTTCCTGCTCTATCCCATCCTTGGTTAGGCAGGTGATCCACTGTAATCACTACCCCCCAGGTGCTGCAGATGCCGGCCTCTCTACCCCTGGCCTCTTTCCTCCTCTGCAGAGGCTGTCTTCCCAACTCTACCCAGGGCCCATGGGAAGGGTCCTTCTGGGGTAACAGTTCTCATTGGGCAGATGACTGAACCTGTGCCTCCCTCTCCTTGCTCGCGCTGCTGAGAGGCCTCGTGTGGGTTGGGTGATAGGTAGTAGGTGGGTACACGTATAATCTGAATTCCTGGGGTATAGTAGCTCCACTCTGACTCATTTCCCATTCTCCTCCTGTGGTTCTGGGAAAAGCTTTCTTCTCTGGTGAGCCTTTGACACAGCAGAGCCGCCTGGAGCCCTCATTATGCAGTTTGCTTTTGTCAGTATCCTCCCTTCCCCCTTCCCGGGTGCCCAAGCCCCACATCCGTTTTGTGGTCCTACTATCTCTATCTGCAAAAAGGCATCTTTCCTAGTTTTCCCCTCACCCTCCCTCGGTTCCCTCCTCATTCCCAGTCTGACCCAGGCCCTCTCCATCCCTCATCTGGACTTCCTCATTAAGGTCCTAAAAGGTCTCTTGCCTAAGTTTTTCTGTCACTCCCTTCATCTTGCAAACATGCAGCCAATCTTTTCAATTTTAACAAATCCTTGGATGCTTCTTTATGGCCTACATGATGAAAAAAAATATATATATATTTTTGAGACAGAGTCTCACTATGTTGCCCTCGGTAGAGTGCTGTAGTGTCACAGCTCACAGCAACCTCTAACTCTTGGGCTTAAGCAATTCTCTTGCCTCAGCCTCCGCAATAGCTGGGACTACAAGCACCCACCACAATTCCTGGCTATTTTTAGAGACAAGGTCTCACTTTTGCTCAGGCTGATCTTGAACCTGTGAGCTCAGGCAATCCATAGCCTGCCTCAGCCTCCCAAATGCTGGGATTACAGGCCTGAACCACTGCACCCGGCTCTACATGATGAAATCTAAACACATCATAGCGGTGACCTCCCTCCCTAGTCAGGCTTCATTCTTCCTTTTCGGGTCAGCTCTTCAGCGATTTTTCTTTCACACTTAACTCTTCTGTCATCCAGTCTTTTTCCCATCACCTTGTTTTGGACTCTGCATCTCTCTGCCTTTGCTCAGGCTGCTGCCAAGATCCAGAAAGCCTTTTCCAAACTGTTAAGGAATCCAGCTCCTCCATCAATGCCCCAGCTCAAATGTATACCTTCTTGTTCTACTTGTGAAAATGAATCACGGCTTCCTCGGGTCTCTCAAAGCAATTCCCAGCTCTGCCCTTGACTGCATGTGTGCAATGTGAGGGAGGGCTGGGGTCATGTGCTGGTTGTCTTGGCAGCCTGGCACTTCGAACAGAGCGAGTCTCTGAGGCCTGCTCCCTAAGTGCGTGATGTGGGAATGAAGGAATGAACTGCGAGTGCCGTCACCACCAGCCCTGCCGCCCGCCCTCATCCCCATCTCTGCAAAGGAAGGTGTGAGGTCAGGTGAATCCTTCAGACTATACCCACAGCTTCCACAAAACAGTGAAATATGGCAAGGAGCTGTGACAGAAAGTAAATATATAAAGCAGACAAAATTTCTTCTTCTAGTTTCTTAGGGGATTCTCTTGCCTCAGCCTCTCTAGTAGCTGGGACTACAGGCTCCCACCACAACGACCGGCTATTTTTTTGTTACAGTTTGGCCAGGGCTGGGTTCGAACCCCTGACCCTTGGAATATGGTGCTAGCACCATTCTCACTGAGCCACAGGCACCACCCTATTCTGTGAGCTTTCTATAATTATACACTACATTTGGTGGCTATGTGTGGACATTTTTCTAGGAAGAGAGTTCATTGCTTTTTTCAAGCAGAAAGAAATTTTGTCTTCTTTATATTCATCCCTTGTCTTTTCACCTCTTTTGATTCTTCAATGTCATCTTAAAAACATTAAATAAGTTCATTCAAATTATTTAATGAGTCCTACTATGTGCCAGCACTGTGAGAGGTATCGGGAATTTATTGGTGAAAACAATATTGTCCCCGGCCGAGTGGGGTGGCTCACTCCTGTAATCCTAACACTCTGGAAGGCTGAGGCAGGAGGGTTGCTGAAGCTCAGGAGTTTGAGACCAGCCTGGGCAAGAGTAAGACCCCATCGCTACTAAAAAATAGAAAAACTAGCCTGGTGTTATGTGAAGTACCTATAGTGTCCCAGCTACTAGGGAGGCCGAGGCAAGAGGATGGCTCAAGCCCAAAAGTTAGAGGCTGTGATGCCATGGCACTCTACCCAGGATGACAATGTGAGACTGTCTCAAAGAAAAATTAAAAAGATATTGTCTCTGAATTTAAGACACTGAGTTTCTGAGGGTACAGCTGGCTGTCTGATGGTGCATAGTAATTCATACCCAGCCACTCCCACTTGGATGCAAGTCAGTATGAGCAGCATTGTTATCCGTCCTTTACAAAATACGGCAGTGAACACCTGGGGAGGGACAGTGCTGATGTAAGACCAGAAAGGACCTATCTGCTGTGTTCCAACCAAGCACTATTTTATTTTATTTTTTTTAATTTGTTTTTTATTAGATCATAATTGTGTACATTAATTCTCTCATAGGATACAGTGTGTTGCTTCTATATGCAGTTTGGAAAACTCTCATCCAACTGACTAACAGCCATCATGTCTTTCTCATAATTGTTATGTTAAGACATTTATAGTCAACCTTTAGACAAATTCACATGGACCCTAATAGGATAAATTATAGGCGTGATCCCCACAATATCATTCTCTTCACCCATCCTCCTCTTCCCCTCCACCCTCCCCTTTCCCCGTAGTCTAGGGCTCCATTTGGATTGTAGCATTCCTAAGATAACTAACAATTAGTTTCATAATAGTGTTGAGTACATTGGATACTTTTTCTTCCATTCTTGAGACACTTTGCTAAGGAGGACATTTTCCAGCTTCATCCATGTAAACATGAAGGAGGCAAGGTCTCCATTTTCTTTGTGGCTGTATAGTATTCCATGGTGTACATATACCACAATTTATTGATCCATTCATGGGTCAATAGGCACTTAGGCTTCTTCCATGACCTAGTGATTGTGAATTGGGCTGCAATGAGCCCTTTTGGAAAACCATATGGAGAACACTCAGAGATCTAAATATAGGTCTACCATTTGATCCTGTAATTCCTCTGTTAGGTATATACCAAGAAGACCATAAATCACGCTATAATACAGATATCTGTACCAGAATGTTCACTACACTGGATTCTTGCTTCTCCATTCTTGTGATGCTTTACTAAGAAGAACGTGTTCCAACTCCATCCAAGTTAGTAAAAAACATATATAGTTTCCATCATTTTTAGTAGTTGAATAATATTCCATGGTATACATATACCACAGCTTGTTAATCCATTCCTGGGTTAGTGGGCATTCAGGCTGTTTCCACATTTTGGCTCAGGTAAATTAAGCTGCAATAAACAGTCTTGTTCAAATATCCTTATAGTAAAAGAATTTTTCTCTTCTGTGTAGATGTCCAGTAATGGGATTGCAGGATCAAATAGGAGGTCTAGTTTGAGTTCTTTGAGGATTCTCCATACTTCCTTCCAAAATGATTGTAATACTTTGCAGTCCCATCAGCAATGTAAAAGTGTTCCCTTATATCCACATCCACTCCAGCATCTGCAGCTTTGAGTCTTTGTGATATGGGCCATTCTCCCTGAGGTTAGGTGATATGTCTGGATGGTTTTGATTTGCATTTCTCTGATAATTAGGGACAATGAGCATTTTTTTCATATTGTTTGTAAGCCATTAGTTTGTCTTCTTTAGAGCAGGTTCTATTCATCTCTCTTGCCCATTGATATAAGGGATTTTGGGCTCTTTTATGTTAATTAATTTACGTTTTCTGTAGATACTACTTATCAATTTTTTGTCAGATTCATAATATGCAAATATCCTTTCCCATTCTAAAGACTGGCTATTTGCTTTGGTTTTGTCTCGTAGTTGTACAGAAGCTATTCAGTTTAATTAAATCCCATTTGTTTATTTTTGCTGCTGTTGCAATTGCCTCTGAAGTATTCTTCATAAGTCTTTCCCCAGGCTAATACCTTCAAGTCTTTTCCCCTCAATTTCTTCAAGGATTTTTATTGTTCTATGCCTTAGATTGAGATCTTTTATCCATCTTGAATCAATTTTATTGAGTGGCAAAAGGTGCAAGTCCAGTTTCAGTCTTTTACATGTGGCTATCCAGTTCTCCCAGCACCATTTACTGAATAGGGATTCTTTCCCCCAGTGTATGTTCTTGTTTGGTTTATCAAAGATTAGGTGACTGTAAGATCTTAGCTTTATCTCATGGTTTTCTATTTTGTTCCAGGTGTCTATGTCTCCATTTTTGTGCCAATAACATGCTGTTTTGAGCAATATGGCCTTGCAGTACAGCCTAAAGTCTTGTTGCCTATTGCCCCTGGCTTTGTTTTTATTGCTAAGAATTGCCTTAGCTATATGGGTTTTTTTCTGTCTCCATACAAAATGAATAATCATTTTTTTAAAATCTTGAAAGTATTGTGTTGGTATTTTAATGGGGATTGCATTGAATCTGTACATTGCTTTGGGGGAAGTATAGACATTTTAACAATGTTGATTCTTTCCAGTCATGAACATGTTATGTACTTCCATTTGTTAGTATCTTCTGCTATGTCTTTTCTTAGGGTTTCATAATTTTCTTTATGGAGTTACTTCACATCTTTTGTTAGGGATATTCCTAGGTATTTAATTTTCTTTGAAGCTACTATGAAGGGAATTGTGTCCTTTATTAGCTCCATGCCTTGGCTGTTAATTGACATATATAAAGGCTACTGATTTTTGGACATTGATTTTACATCCTGAGACTTTACTGTATTTTTCAATTGCTTCCAGGAGTCTTGTGGTGGAGTCATTGGTATTCTCTAAATATAAGATCATATCATGAGCAAAAAAGAGGAGTTTGACTTCATGCACCCCCATTTGGATGCTCTTTATTTCCTTCTCTTGCCTGACTGTATTGGCTAGAACTTCCAGCACTATGGTGAATAGTGGTGGTGTTCAGTGTTGAGAATAGATATATTTCCAGTAGAGCTAGTCTGGTTCCAGTTCTAAGTGGAAAAGCTTACTCCATTCTGCATAATACTAGCTGTGGGTTTGTTGTAGATGGCTTTGATCAGTTTGAGAAATGTGCCACCTATGCCTATACTATTTAGTGTTCTAATTAGAAAAGGAAGCTGGATTTTATTGAATGCTTTTCCTGCATCTATTGAGAGGATAATATGGTCTTTGGTTTTGCTTCTGTTGATATCACGAATTACATGCATGGACTTGCATATGTTAAACCAGCCTTGTATGTTAAACCTACTTGATTATCATTATGAGTATTTTAATGAGAAGCTGCAAACTTATCGCTAGGATTTTATCGAGTATTTTTGCATCTATATTCAATAGTAAGATTGGTCTGAAGTTTTCCTTTTCCTGTTTTGGTATCAGGGTCATGTTTGCTTCATAGAACATGTTGGGGAAGATTCCTTCCTCCTCAATTTTTTGGTATAGTTCCTGCAGTACAGGTAAATAGGAGCTCTTCTTTGAAGGTTTGATAGAATTCTGGTGTGAAGCCATTTGGACCAAGGCATTTATTTATTTATTTATTTATTTATTTTGGTATTGTTGGGATTTTTTTTTCTTTGTCTTTGATCTCAGTGCTTGAAAATGTTCTGTTTAGGACATCTATTTCTTCCTGGCTCAGTCTAGGGAAATGGTATGATTCCAAATATTGATCTATTTTCTTCAGATTGTCAAATTTCTTGGCATGGAGTTTCTTGTAGTATTCAGCAATGATCTCTTGTATCTCTGTGGCATCTGTTGTTATTTCCCCTTTATCATTTCTGATTGAGGTTACTAGAGATTTTAATTTTCTATTTCTAGTTAGTCTGGCCAAAAGTTTATCTATTTTATTTATTTTTTCAAAGAACCAACTTTTCACTTCATTAATTTTCTGAAATTATTTTTGTTTTCTATTTCATTAATCTGTGATTCAATTTTTGTTGTTTCTTTTCTTCTGTATGTTTAGGATTAGATTGTTTTCTTCTTTTTCCAATTCCAGGAGATGATTTGCAAGATTGTTGATGTGCTCTAGGGCAATAAATTTTCCTACCTCCAGACCACACTAGCTTATATCCTACACGTTTTGGTAAGTTGTGTCTTCATTGTTATATTTGAGGAATTTTTTTTTTTGAGACAGAGCCTCAAGTTGTCACCCTGGGTAGACAGAGTGCCATGGCATCACAGCTCACAGCAACCTCCAACTTCTGGGTTCAAGCGAGTCCCCTGCCTCTGCCTCCCAAGTAGCTGGGACTCCAGGTGCCTGCCACAACACCTGGCTATTTTTTTGGTTGCTGCCATCATTGTTGTTTGGTGGGTCCGGGCTGGATCCAAACCTGCCAGCTAAGGTGTATGTGGCTGGCACCTTAGCCACTTGAGCCACAGGTGCTGAGCCATATTTGAGGAATTTAACAATTTCCTCTTTTATCTCTTCCTGAACCTAACTACCATTCAGCATAAGGTTGTTTAATTTCCATGCCTGTGTGTGGGGATGAATGTTTTTATTGGACTTGAGTTCCATCTTTATAGCCCTGTGGTCTGAAAAGTGACAAGATATAATTTGTATTCCTTTAATTTTGCTGAGGTTGATTTGTATCCTAGGATGTGATCTATATTGGATTATGTGCCAAGGGGTGATGAGAAAAATGTATATTCTTTTGCTTTGGGATGGTATGTTCTAGTGTCATGTTCAAGTCCTTTGTATCTTTGTTTACTTTCTGTTTAGGAGATCTGTCTAGTTCTGTCAGAGGTGGGTTAAATTCCCCAGATATTATGGTGTTATAGGCTAACATATTTCTCAGACACCTCAAGGTCTATTTCATAAATCTGGGAGCATTTAAGTTAGGTGCATAAACACTTAAGTTTGAAATGTCTTCATGTATGGATCTGTTGACTAGTATGAAGTGCCCATCTTTGTCTTTCTTAACTTTCAGTTGCTTTGAATCCACTTGTTTCTGAAAATAAGATTGCAACACCTCCTTTCTTCTCATTTTCATTTGCTTGAAATACTGTTTTCCATCCCTTGACCCTGAGCTTTGATTTGTCCTTCAAGGCTAGGTGTGTCTCCTGTGGACAGCATATAGATGGCTTTTTTTTTTTTAATCTAATCAGCCCGCTTATGCCTCTTTAGTGAAGAATTCAATCCATTGACATTAATTCAGATAATTGATAAGTGTGGTAGAATTTTATTCATCTTATTGTGAGAAAATCTGTTGTGTGTTTTTATCCTCCGTACCAATGTAGAAACTAACTTTTGGCCTTTAGTTGCTTGGTGTTTGCTGTGGTGGTGATCCATTGTAGTGTTCAGTGTTGAGAATAGATATATTTCCAGTAGAGCTAGTCATGTTGTGGAGAATTTCCTCAGTGCTTGTATATCCACAAAAGTTTTGATTTCTCCATCAATTTTGAAGCTTAATTTATCAGGATGCAGAATTCTAGGCTGAAAACTGTTTTGTTTAAGAGTTTTGAAAGTTGATGTCCGTGATCTTTTTGCTTGGAAAGTTTCAGTTGAGAAGTCTGCTGTTATCTTAATGGCTCTGCCTTTGTAGGTCAGTTGGTGCTTACTCTTAACTGCTTGCAGAAATTTCTCCTTTGTCTTAACTTGAGGCAGGTTCGTTATAATATGTCTTGGAGATGCTCTGTTAGAGTTGAGATGACCCAGAGTTTGATGTACATCTGAAAGGAGTGTGTCATGATCTTTAGTTACATTTGGGAAGTTTTCATTTCTGATCGTCTCTAGTAGAGCTTCCATATGTTTGGGACCATCTTCTTACCCTTCAGGGATTCCTATTTGTCATGAGTTTGATCATTGCATGGAGTCTCATAGTTTTCTAAGAGCTTGTTCTGTTTTTTCTCTCTTTATTCTGTGTCTGTAACCACCTGGTTTAACTTGAAAACTATTCTCTAGCTCTGATGTTCTTTCTTTTCCATGGTATAATTTAGTTTTTGATACTTTCTACTGCATCTTTACAATCCCTGATTATCTTTTTCATTTCCTTAAGCTTTGACATATCCTTTCTGTATTCTACATATCTCTCATCTGAGTTTTGGTTCTGTCTTTCCATTTTCTGATCCATTCCCTTTATTGTCTTAATCATCAATATTTTAAATTCCATTTCTGTCAAATCCATTAATTCTTTATAGGAGGAGTCTTATGTAAAAATGGCCTCATGGTCCCTTGTAGGAGTTGCTTTGTTTTGGGTTTTAATGGTGGCTGAATTTTTCTTTTGATTCCTCCTCATGTGTGCTTTCTTCTTTGTCTTCTTTTTTATTGTTGAGGATTCATTGAGGGTACAAGATACTAGGTTACATTGATTGCATTTATTAGGTAAAGTCCCCCTTATACTTGTGTCTTCTGCCAAAAGTTGTGTCACAAACCAAGACACCACCCCACACACCTTCCCTCACTGCCTTCCTCTTCTCTCATTCCCCTCCCTCCTTGCCTGTCTCTACTTTTCCTTTTTCCCACTCCTCTCCCTTCTTTTCTCTCTCTCTGCTCTCCCCTTCCTGCACCCCCCCACCATAAACTAGGTCATTAATTGTCCTCATATCAAAATTGAGTACATAGGATTCATCCTTCTCTATTCTTGTGATGCTGTACTAAGAAGAATGTGTTCTAATTCCATCCAGGTTAATACAAAGGATATAAAGTCTCCATCTTTTTTAGTGGCTGAATAGGATACCATGGTGTACATATACCACAGCTTGTTAATCCATTCCTGGGTTGGTGGCTTGTTTCCACATTTTGGTGATTGTAAACTTAGCTGCAATAAACAGTCTAGTGCAAGTGTCCTTATGATAAAAGGATTATTTTTTTCCTCTGGGTGGATGCCCAGTCATGTGATTGCAGGATCAAATGGGAGGTCTAGCTTGAGTTCTTTGAGGGTTCTCCATACTTCCTTCCAAAATGGTTGTATTAGGAGCAGCTTCTGTGTGACCAGTCACAGTGAGAATGGGGAGAGAAGACTCCAGGCATCTCTGGCTGGTGGATTTTGCCCAGAGGCTGTCCTTTTGTGACCCAGGAATTCAGCGAGACACTTCTAGACCCCACGAAGAGGACAGCAGTGGTGGAAAAATGGCAAGTAGTGGGTGCCTGTTCGTTCAGTCAGAGGCTGCCTGCAGCTGTACGTATAGCAACAGCGAGACTGAAAGCAGGAAGAGCCTTGCCTGGGGGCTGTTTTGATTTTTATGGACTTGGGCACTCCATTGGACTGCTTTGGGAGACATTGGGCTGGTGTGAAGAGCCTTGCCTGGGGGCTGTTTTGATTTTTATGGACTTGGGCACTCCATTGGACTACTTTGGGAGACATTGGGCTGGTATGCAAATGACTTTGGGCACTGTCTGGGGCCCTGGACTGAGCCACTGAGCTGATAAGAATCTAATGCCCTTCAGCTGTGGGCTGCTCTCACAGCAATTGTGGGTGAGCTACCCCTGCATGTTGCAGCATGGGGATAGGCCAGGAGACCTTGGGCGAGTAATATAGTGACTGAGCTGCCCAAAGGCAGGACCTAGACACTTGGGAAGTGCAGAGATCCAAGATTTTGTCAGATTAACATCCTTGGCCCTCAGGGGCATTGAGGGAAACTGGATTTGGCACACTGCATAAGAAGGCAGTCATGCCAGGAGAGATCCCAGGGATAAGTGCTTTCCTTGGAAAGCTTCTGCTTGACCAACATGCATGGTCTGAAGCATCTTTTAAGTGGGCTGAGGAGACATTTTGGCTCCTAAGCCTGTGGGGTCTATGAAATCATCTGAGGCCTCTAGTCTCCATCTTGTATAGCTGTATCAACATTGGGATTAACTTCTCATTCCTCAGAAGATCACATGTTGCCTGGACAATATTTACCAATATATATACACTGTTTAGTTTTTTGGTTTGAGGGTTTTTTTTAATTTCATAGTTTCTTTTTTTTATTAATTGATAGCTGTATACATGAATGCAAACGTGGGGTACATTGTACTGTTTTCATATACAATTTGAAATACTTTCATCAAGCTGGTTAACATAAATTTCATGTCATTTGCTTAGTCATTGTTTTAAAACATTTACATTCTAGTTCTAGAAAAGTTCACTTGTACCCTTGTTAGACAGATATATAGGTGATCTTTCCGGTCACCCTCCCACCACCCATCCACCCTTCTCCCCTCCCCTTCCCCACCCCCTCCCCATATTCTTGGGCTAGAATTAAGCAAGGGACTTGAAGAGAAATTTTTCTGAAGAAGATCGGCACACGGCCTACAGATATATGAAAAAATGCTCACCATCCTTAATTATCAGAGAAATGCAAATCAAAACCACTCTGCGATATCACCTAACTCCAGTAAGATTAGCCCATATCACAAAATCCCAAAGCCAGAGTTGCTGGCGTGGATGTGG
>CAUYQV010081239.1:0-32977 GCA_963574575.1 Galagoides demidoff
GCAGGAGGATCCCTTAAGGTCAGGAGTGGCTCGGCGCCTATGGCTCAAGCGGCTAAGGTGCCAGCCACATACACCTAAGGTGGTGGGTTCGTATCCCCAGCCCGGGCCTGCCAAACAACAATGATGGCTGCAACCAAAAAAAAAAAAATGGCTGGGCGTTGTGGCGGGCACCTGTGGTCCCATCTACTTGGGAGGCGGAGGCAGGAGACTCGCTTGAGCCCAGGAGTTGGAGGTTGCTATGAGCTGTGATGCCATGGCACTCTACCCAGAGGGATAGCTTGAGGCTCCGTCTCAAAAAAAATAAAAATAAAAATAAATAAATAAATTGGTAGTTACAACGAACAACTGAGTTTGTGTAAGGGAGACAGCTGGGAGGTACAGAAATCATGTCTTTCACTTTAATTCCTTCTATGTATTCCAATATAGAGGTTTATCTGGTGACCAACAGCATGGCAATAATAAAAACAAGGTAGGAAAACCCAGCCCACTTCATCTGATGTTTTTAGTTATCTCAATGATGTCATTGGATCAAACACATGAGTAATCTGACCAATTCTGCAAACACCATTCTGTTTCCATTAGGACACACGGGCATAAAACAGACTGAAAACGACGAGGAATATGGAGCTTGGGGATATGGGAACTAGAGATTGCCATAAGGGTTACATAATGTGGAAATCTGTAAACTTTATTTTGTGGCAAGAAATTTAAGCTATGATTTTATGTAGATTCTGAAAATCTTTGCTAGTCTTCCGTGGAGAGAACGCTTTCTTAATATTCAGTATATGCTTGCTACATTCATGTTAATTCTAGAACTAAAAGGAAATACAGGATGTTTAGATAATTAGCAGAATGAGACTCAAGGCACTATATACATATAAAACATCACGCGACGGTCAAGTACAACCTGACAATGCAGAAAATGCTACAAAAGGAGCATGCCCTTGGAAATCTGTATGTGTTCTGTTAATAATGCCTTCAAAACTTGCCAGCCTGACGAACTTAAAATATGGGCCCATACTAATTATAAGCTGTGTGGCAATGACACAGAACAACTGCTCTCCCAGGACTTAAAGCCAAAAGCCTATAGAACACAGAAATCTCCGGGAGGCCAAATAACAGATCCATAACGAGCTTAGGAAATGCCCTGCCAAGACCCTGCGGGAGGCATTTTCCCAGGGAACCGAAGAAATCAGAAGCCTATTTCTCCCAAAGTGGAAATATGCTTTCCGCCCCGCATCCCAACTATTTCAAATCTGGACAAGCTCCCGCAGTCCCTGTCACACTCATCATTCACTGCATTTCCTGACAGGAAGGACACTTGACACTGGTGTAAAAAAGCTACTGCTAAAAAAGTCACCCATGTACCAAACAAAGGGCAGGTCATTAGCTAAGAGCTCCTGGATAAAGACCCGAAACATTTAAAGTTACAAATTTTTTTCTTTTCTTTTTTTTCTCTTGACATTTTTGTTTTTAAATTAAATCGTAACTATGTACATGAATGCCTTTATGGGGTACAATATGCTGATTTTATATACAACTTGGAATGCTCACATCAAACTGGTTAAAACAGCCTTCACCTCAATCACAGAGGCCCCTAGAGAACACACATAGTAACTTCACGTAGAGGAACACTGACCGCCTTCCTGGAGATGCCTTGGGATAGTGAGACTCTTACGAAGTATTCATATCCTTGATAGTAATTTTAAATGCTTATAAAATCCCAAACACAATGTTAGCCTTTTATAAAACGTTAAGGAGAATGGAAATCAGTAGAAATTTCAATTCTAGCTGCTATACTTACTATCAACTATCCTGTGTAAGCCCACCATTTTTGCAAGTAACACAGCTGTATCTGTTCTGTTAAGGCTACTAAAGGCTTTACATTCTTGCCTACTGAAAATAAGGAAAAACCCTCACCAGAGCAAAACCACCATCTCAGCAAGGAGCCATTAAGGCATCTCTTAATCTGCAGTAATGTGCTGTACAGTAAATTTCTGGTAAGTTTTTCAAGTAATTAAGTAAATTAACTATGTGCTTAATAGTAAAGCTTTTTTAAAAGCCTATAAAGACATTATAAAATAGTTAAAATTACATCATTTTTGCTGAAGAATTTCACATTTTCCCCCCATCAGTAAAATCTAATCAGGATCTTCCTTAAAGCAAGGTAGAAAGGAGGGGGACCTCTTGAGGAACGGCAAGGCCAAAGTCCCTGCCACTCACCAAAAGAATGAATCTGTTAAGCCTGGAAATATAAATGTTGTTTAGCATTTAAGAGACATATTTAATGGGCCTTTTAAGGAACCCCCACTAGTAAAACTAATGGTAAATGTATTAAAAATAAATAAATAAGGAGGAGGATATATGCAACTATTTCTGTTTTCTTCTTTTGCCCTTTCTTCTATTTATACAGGTTAGCAGCAGCAAGGTGAACTGAGGAAAACACAGATGTTTAGATTTCCAGTGTTAAAAACTATTTTTCAGTTAATGTATTTTCCTCCTATCTAGTTCTAGTTATTTGGAAACTACTTGTGATAGACAGAATGTTTACGTCTACCCAAAATTTTTATGTTGAAAGTCTAGCCCCCAAGGTGATGATGGTGTTCGGAGGTAAGGCCTTTGGGAGGTGATTAGAGCCCTCACGAATGGGATCAGGGCCCTTATGAAAGAGATGGCTCTGCCCCTTTAAGCATGTGAAGACACAGTGAGTAGATAATGTCGACAGGCCAGGAAGCAGACCCACCTAAGGTACTGAATCTCAGAGCACCTTGATCTTGGAATCCCCAGCTTCCAGAACTGCGACAAATAAATTCCTGTTGTACATAAGCTATCCAATATAAGATAGAATATTTTTGTCAGAGCAACCTACACGAAATAGGACACTCCTCCTGCTCATGGTAAAACAAAAACAAAAACAAAAACCCTAAGTGCAAGGTAGACAGGGAGGCTCTCTGACCTCTGGTTTCCCTCCCCAGAGGAAGCGTGGTGTCAGAATTCTTACAGCTTTTCCCAGAGAAGGGAGAAGGATGTTTTCTCACTGAGTTTTATAGAATTATTTTAGACAAGTTCTTTATGTATTAAGAAAAATGAGTTTTCTGGTAGTGATATGCCCAGCAAAAGTTTAATTTATATTTTTACTTTTTTTGATAATATCTGTCATCATGCAGAAAAATTACAATTGTATATGGTTACCCTTATCAGTATGTCCACTGATGGTTTTGTGCAATCATTAGTAACCCCTAAGATTACATATAAAAAGTTCTCCCTTATTTTATTCTAATAATTTTGTGGGGTTTTTTCTTTGCATCTCAATTTTCTGATGCATCTGGAATTTCTTTCTGGGTCAGAAACAAAGTAGAAATCTAAATTTTGTCTAAGATAAACAATCTCTCTCCCCTTAATTTGAAATGCTACCTTTATTACGTATTAATTTCAGACATGTGGGCTATATACCAATCTTAGTATGTAATTGGGTCAATATTAGGAGTTTCCGCTCTCTTTCATTAATCTTTCAATTAATTACTATGAGTCTTATAATACATATTTGAATATCTGATTAAGATTAGCCTATTCTCATCATTCTGCTTTGTCAAAAATTTCTTATCTATTTTTATACATTTTCTGTTGCACGTGAAATGCAGACCTTGACTTTTTAAAAATCTGGTTAGTCATTTTTTATTGTGACCATGCCAGATCTATACGTAAATAGAAGGAACATTGACATTGTTATATTGCTGCAGCATTTTATCTAAAATAAGTTTTATTTTATGTCATCTTTTTTTAACATACACCCTTCTCATTTCCTGTTACTTTTTATATCCTGGGCATTTTGTCATCGGGTTTCTATTACATATTACTATGTTTTCTTACACTATCATTTCCGTCTTCAAGGGGTTGTTGTTTAGATGTAAAAAGGCTACTGTTCTTGGTGCACAAATTTTACACTAAATGACTTTGCTAAACTTGCTCACTGTTTTAAAAAAAAAGTTTCCAGTTCATTCTCAAGTGCTCTAGAAATACAATTATATCATCTAGATATATTTGTCTTCTTTTCTCCATTTTAAAAATACAATTGCTATGTTCTAACCGTATCCGTATGAGGGTGGCCGTCCCGAGTCCTGAATTTCCTGGGGCACCCGTTGCTGCAGCACTGAAGGCATATTAATCAGTGCCTCTTTGACTGAGTTTTCACCTAGAATTCCAGGGGACAAGATTAATTGATTCAGAGCTGCAGCTGGAGAGGAAGGGCTCGTCCACCAGGAGAGGAAGACAGAGGGGGTGACAGGAGGAGGCGGGGAAGGGCGAGGAGAAGAAAAGAAAGAGGAAAAGGTGGAGGGAGAGAAAGAACAGGTTGTGTTGGGAGAGAAAATTACAGGTTATTATTAATGACAGTATTAAATATCTAGAAGCACGAAGAACAATGCCTATCCATTTTCTTAAATGACCTTACTTCTTTACATCTTTTCTTTTACAAAAAAAAAAACATTTATCTAAGGACGGAAATTTTCCTCCTAGGGTTTCTGAGATTACTAAATCATTTACCAACTATATTAGCTCAAAGGGAAAAAAGGAGAAGAATGATAAATTACAAGGGATGTTGAGAACATCAAAAAGATGGGAAAGAATTCTTAGTGGTAAAAATGAGTTCAAAAGGAGTCGAACATAAGAATAACAGGGGAAAAAACATGTTTCTAAAAACCCCATACATACACACACTGCCACTTTCTCTAAGGTTAGGGGATTTTTGGACCATGCCTGAGGCATTTTTGCCTTCAGATATCTTTGATGCTTTGTAATGGTTTGTGTGACTGATCATACCCTGAGAGAGAGAGAGCAACCCAAGAGAAAAGGGAGCAACAGACGTCAGCAATTCATAAAAAGGAAAATGTGAATGTCCAGTTACCCAATGAAAAGAATAATGAGCAAAGAAATGCAAACGAAGGCAATTTCAAAAGTAAAAAGATAACTTCACTTACTAATTGACAAAAGCCAAAAATCCCAAGAGACTGATTATGTCTACTATTGATTATGTCCACCACCATCCTTATCTGTACAAAAATAAGCTCTAGTAGGCTGTCAGTGAGAGGATAAATTCATACTTTTTGTGAGGTTAACGTGAGAATGACTTTCAAAATTCGAAATGACCTTCCCTTTGCCCCCCCCCCCCCCCCGCTCCCAACTGCTAATTTCACTTCCAGGAATATGACCTTTAGAAAGACTTGCATGAGTAATATAGAAAAGCAGGTATGAGGCTGCTCACGGCACTGTGGTATAGGCAGCCACTTGGAAACAACTGAAACGCCCAACAACACAAGATCAAGTCAATCATGCTGCATCTGTATAATGGGATACTATATGACATTTAAAAGGATTCATATATGTTGATTAGAAAGAAATGTTCACATCATAGTTTTGAGATTTTGGAGCATAAATGAAGAGTAAGATCCTGTTTATGGCAAACATACAGAATGGGTTTAGATGTGCACTTAAGTGATATGGAAGGTGACATCAAACTGTTAGCAGTGCTTAGGCTTAAAAAGTGGCAGTGTCGCTGATCCGTAAGAGAACACTTACTTTAGAGATAACTGTATTGTACCTTTTCGTGAGGAACAGGCACTGCTTTTATTTCATTTCTACTTTGGGCTCTAATGAAATACAACGTTAAAAAGGATGGCGAAGCCTAGAAAATAAGAATAAAAGGAAGATCAATTTGGTACTTACGGGGGCAATTAGATGTTAGCTTAAACAGGTGGGCAAAAATGCAGGACTAGAGAAACTAGAAAATGACCAAAATCACCAACGAGACTAAATGAGAAGTTCAGGGAAGAAGGTCTTATGATATTTCATAATCTCGGGGCACAGAAAACAGTTCCGCCTGCTGAGATGACACCTGAATCTATTGAGGTGTAAAGTCATGGGGAGGATGAATTACGAATTGGTATCTGCCTTTACCAAGTTTATAATCTAGAATCTGTTCAAGACTGATGCTGGGCTTTGTGAAGCGATGAGGAGCACTTAATCTTTATCAGCAGCGATGAGCCTTCTCTGGGTCTGGGTCGCCCTGACTTTCTTAGTCACAGCTCCCTTTTGGCCTCCAAAGGGGGCACAGCTTTCTTTCCTTTTCCCCAAAGCTCGGCGGTCACTGAGTTTATGTCCATCTTCATGCCAACCCATCCATGATTTTTGGCTGCCCCAAACTTACATACTGTTTCGGAATGATTGCTCTCAGAAAGGATGAGGCCACAAAGGCAAGATTTGTGGACCGAGATTTTCCGGCTTTGTTATGACAGGGAGACAGAATTGTCTCCAGAAAGGGTTCTTCCACTTAACCTGATTTACATTAATCCCCTCATAAGGTTGATGGAGCAAGATTAAATTTTATTCAGTTTTTGTGCCTTGAAATTAAATCTCCATTCCTCCCCGGACATTTACCCTGTTTCATCTTTTTTGTGCTGCAGACTCCCCATGAGTCATCCCAGTGGGTGGAAGGTCCAGGGTGGTGGAGAGGTGATTGTCCCTTGCACTCAAAGGTTATCCCATTGGAGGTGTTTTCCTGCTTAATCTCAACCTACAGACCTACAGAAGGAATAATTACATTTGACTTTTCTTTAAGACATTAAAATCCCTGGGGCTTATTTAAAATGAGTTTATGACAAGGGAGAGCAGTCTTATAAAGCACTTCAACCAGAGTTTTGAAAAAGCCTTCTTAGATTTCTGCCCATCGAAATCAAATATTAATAGTGTTATAATGAGTTTTTGATATGTATTGGCTTGCTAAACAAACACTTAGCAATTGTTTACATTTTTTGATCCTCGTTGATGTCAGCCCCACAGACAGATAACTATCATGCTCGAAGTATCTTCTTTAGATTTGCTGCAGACATATGCAAACCAAAAGATTTCATTTGTAGTCTTTTGGAGATTAATCGAACATTTGTTGGATGACCCACATATTGGCTCATTAAATCCTCACAACAGCTGTGCACAGTAGGTTATCAACATCCCTTTATATCTATGGACTAAGGTGCAAGAGGATGTGTAATTTGTACGTGGTATTTCAGCAGCTCTTCCAGCTCAAGTTCTGACCATACAACTTCTTTAGCTACTACATGACTTCTGAACTGCTGTGTCTTCAAAATGAAAAGGACATAGAGAATTGAAGTAACTGCTAAGCTTCTTCAGGCTTTAATATCCTTTGCTTTAGTATATTTATAGGGTGTCTGGATTATTTTTGTATTACCTTCTGAATGATGAAGAGGACTCTTTTTTTCTTCCTAAATCTGCATAAGATAATGAAATCAAGTAATTAGATAACTAGCATTCTAATTCTTCCAGAACAATGCTGATAATTGCTTCAAATTTCTAATTCACTTTGGAAGGAGAGAGATCCCCAATTATAATTTCAACCTTCTATGTTCTTCTATCTGAGGGATCCAAGACTTTCACCTTAAACTCCTGGGGTGTTTAACATTCATTTCTGTATTCAACAGATATTTGTGGAACAGTGGCCACGAGACAGATTCAGCACTGGAATCAGACATCCTTGGTGCTCTTCACTAGACTGAGTGCCCAGAAGCAAGGAAACAAGGGAGCAGCCAGTATTCCAGGCACAGTGATGGAAACGGTCACATGGTACAGAGAAGGACAAAAGGAGACCTTTGGACGTAGGATGGAGGAGGAGGAAGTCAATAGGAGAGCTGTTTTCAAAGAAAGGAGGAGTAAAAACAGGGAGGCAGACAGGAATTTCCAGCAAGGATAGAGGGAAGACAAGAGCATGAACTGACTTACATGAATTCACAGTGGATGGGGTTTAGGCCTAAGAAGTATAACTTTCCATCAGCAATCCCCAAGCAGAGGACAGAACTCAGTGGTGGCATCTTTAGGCTTTACTTAATGGAGGCATCAGTCACCATCATGGCTGCCCCACCCAGCCTTGCCTGCTGACCCTTGCTGATATTGGGACCATCATTCTTCCCATAAACTAAATGAACTATCCACTGCTTAAAAGATCGTTTCAGGATTTGTTCAGATTTAAATGGAATAAAGTTGATTCAATGAGATCAAAGTAAATATTAGTTACATGATGATTTTTTAATAATGATGAACTCCAGAAAAAAAAAGGGGGGGGGGGACAAAAAGGTTTTATTCTGAATCTTTCCCAGAAAAATTACCAAGAAGTTCACATTGTTCATCTAGAGACAGTGGGGAAAAGTATGAAACATGAGAAGGAAGAGTAAGAAAAAATTAGAAGTGAGAAGGGAACTAGCATTTATCGAGCCCCAGCTATTTTTTAGATACTCACTATCTATTATTAGACTTAGTCCTCAGAAAAATGAGGGAGAAAAAAATGTTCTACTTCACTGAGGTTCAGCAAAGATCAATAATTTTCTGAATGTCACACAGCTAAAAGTAGAAGAGCAAAGTTTCGAATCCAGATCTGTTTAACTTAAAGCACATGTGATTTCTCCTTCTTCATAAGGCACGTTAACAGAAATAGGATTAGGAGAAGGCAGCCTAAGTGAAGATGTTGAGGGAAAACAGAGATTAGGCAAAGAAAGAAGGACGCATGATTATGAATTCAGAATTCAGTGAGGGAAACATGCTATTTCAAGAAAGAAATTAAAAACGTTATTTAAAGAGAAAAATCATATGCATCTCTGAATTGCATAGCATGGAGCCCTACCTTAACAACTAGCAAACTGTTGGGAGGACAAAATAATTTCAACATTTATAGAAATGTCTATAAAAATTATTGAAACTGTATAATAAAATACCTCCAAATAAAAACCAAAACAAACATCACCCAATGCATAGATCAAGTTCAAATAGTTCCCCCCAAAACAAAAACCCAAGTAACAATGCCAACACATAATCTATTTAGTTTCTTATGTATCCTATGATTTTGAGGCATCATTTCTGATATTTTACCTCTGTATCATTACAGATTGGACCATCTGTCTCCAAGACTAAGAGGATATTTAAAAAGGACTCCTATCATCCCAAATTGATTGATAATATTTTTAAACCTAATCAGTGTAAACCCTACAGTGTCCTCTGAGAATTCTAACCTAAAGCAATATTAACAATCAACCAAAAGTGTTTTTGTTAGCAATGTTTGTATAAAAGGTTTTTGCTCTTTTTCTAGAGGGTAATTTGGCAACATGAACTTTTTTTCCCTTTCAATTAGTTTAACACAATAATTTTCCTTCTAATTAGAGTATATTCAAGTAAAGAAATACTATGCAATCATTTAGAAAATGCGGGAAAACGTCTAATGACAGGAAGAAATTCAATAAACGTGTTAATTAAATATAGAAAAATACATTAAGCAATCTCATTTGTTTGAGATCTTTACACACACACGTACACACACCCCCAGCTGGAGAATAGACATCAAAATGCACAGAGCTGTCTATAGGCTGCTGAAGATTCAGCAACACAAATCTCCCTGTTTTATCCAGTGGATAATGAAGAAAAGAGACACAAGTACATAGAGAAAATACCCAGATAAGCTTATTCATTTATTTAATTTTTTCTTTTTTGGCAGTTTTTAGCTGGGGCTGGGTTTGAACCTGCCACCTCCAGCATATGGGGCCGGCGCCCTACTCCTTTGAGTCACAGGCGCTGCCCTTATTTATTTATTTTGTTGTTGTTTGGCAATACTTTTTTATTTTGCCTTTCAACGGACTTGAAAATATAAGTTTCATGAAAACTTAAGCACAGAATTTCTGTTTCTAAATATGATTTTAATACTAAATACCCCAAATAAGAGGTCACTTAAAATTTGGCCTTCATTTCTTCAAGGTCACACATGCATCTTTATGATAAAAGGTAAAATTACTTTGTTGTTGTGTCCAGATCAATTTAAGAGCTACAACAATAAATTCATAGCTTGAAGCAGTCAACTAGATAAAATTCTTTACACAAAGTTATGAACACATTCCTTTTATCTCCCACCAATATAGCTGATATAACTCCTTTTCAATGATTTCAAAAAGGCCAACTGGCTAACTAGCTAGATATCAGGACTATAATAAAACATTCATGTAAGTTTTAAAAGTAATTGATTAAAAGGGTCTTTACTACAAAGGAAACCATCCCTTTACTATTCTGACCAAATCATCCTTCTTAAATGCTGGGTAGACAACTCTCTTGGCTTTCTCTATAAGATTTTCTGGTATCAGAGATTTCCCACGTTTAGGAATTCATAATCTGTAACAATCAAAACAACATTTGGGAAGACACATAAAAGACAACACCAGTATTATGATATCAGAAGGGCAAATAATCAGGATTATTTCAACAGTTCAAAAGTAACATTAAAAACTACAGTGAATGGGTGGTACCTGTGGCTCAAGGATTAGGGTGCTGGCTCCCTATAGCGGGGGTGGTGGGTTCAAGCCCTGCCCTGGCCAAAACTGCCAAAAAAAAAAATACTACAGTGAAATATCACCTCATACATGTCAGAATGACTATTATCAAAAATTCAAAAGATAACAACCACTGGCAAGGATGTGGAGAGAAAGGATTCCTGTATACTGTTGGTCAGGATGTAAATTAATACAGCCATTATTGAAAAAGTACAAAGCTTTCTTTAAAAAAATCAGAGCTACTATACGATTCAGCAATCACTCTTCTGGGTATGTATCTAAAGGAAATGAAGTCATCATCTTGAAGAGATCCCTCACCCTCATGTTCACTGAAACATCATTCACAACAGCCAAGCTACAGAATTGACCTCAATGTCTGTTGACACATGAATACAGAAAATGTGATATCTCTGTATATATATATATATATATATATATATATATATATGCGCACATTGTGAGATATTATTCATTAAAAAGAAGAAAATCTTGCCATTTGTGGTAACATAGATGAACTTGGAGGACATCATGTTAAATGAAATAAGCCAGACACAGAAGGAAAAATATTGCTTGATTTCACTTTTATGTGACTCTAGAAACGTCAATTCAGAGAAGCAGGGAGTAGAATGATAGTCAAAGGGCACCAAGTTTTAGTTACATAGGATAAATAAATTCTAGAGATCTAATGTGCAGGAAGGGATTATGGTTAATGATAAATACTGTGTTGTATATTTGAGATTGCTAAAAGTAGCTTAAATGTTCTTACCATACACACAAAGGTAATTATGTGGAGAAATGGATACGCTAATTGGGTTGACTGTGGTAATCAATTTACTACATATATGGACATGAAAACATCATGCTGTGAACCTTATATATATATAACTTCTATTAAAAACAAGCAAAAAAAAAAAAAAGCTGAGCAAAACCAGTACCTGAAAGGAAATGAGCATCAGGAAGTCTTGGGAAGTGAGGAGGGAGGAGAGTGAGGAGAGTTCAGATGGAGTGAGGCTGCCAAGCACTGTCCTGGGGCCAGCAACACTAGTGCAATGTGGGAGCTTGTCAGAAATGTAAAACTCATGGGTCCACTTCCCCCAACTGAATCAGAAACCCTGGGTCACGCAGGTCCAGCAAACTGTTTTCATAACCCTTCCAGGTGAATCACATACCTACTGACGTCTGAGAAGCTAGAAGGATTTCCAGCACAGGTTCGACCTCTACTTGGATGAAACAGAAGGGGAGGGGACCACTGACTGCATTTCTTCTAAAGCAGGAAAGATTCTTTCCAGGGGGTAGAAAGAGGCGGGGAAAGGAATGAGTAGTATGGCTTGAGACAACAGTGTCCTGCTGTAGTGTCAGGCAGACTTCTCGTCACTCCCCTGTGGTCAAGGCCTGGCTGTGAGGAGGGTAGAAGTGAGTAGGAAGGAAGACAATATGCAGAGGGTTTCAGAGGCCCAGCTCTGAGAAAAGTCCCCATGTTCTGCCTATGCCGCCTAGAATTCCTGTAAATGGGAACAATGCTTCCTTGTGGTACGCTCATTCAGTTCTTTGTTCACTGTTTTTGAAGACCATGGTACAGACATCTCTGGGCATGGATGACACAGGCTAACAAATGACAAAATCTTCACTCCAGAGGAGTTCACAGGGCAGAAAATACTTTTAAGATGAAAATGGCAACTGAAGAAACGTACTCAACGACCTCTGTGGTAAAATATAGTCAACCAACCATCCATCCATCTATCAATTAATCAATCACAATGATGGATTCTATTCTGTTAAAGAAGGAAAAAGAGGACGATGAAATAGGTATGAGAAAAGTCTATTCGCACCAGAAAAAGGATGAAAAAGGAAGGAAGACTCTTAAAACCAAGAAAACTTAATTTTTCTTGAACTTCTTTGACCTGCTTACTTTCAACCTTGAAGAAAGCACAGAATTCATAAGCCATAAGCAGACTGTTTGCAGCATCTGGATTACCATGGGTTTTCAGCTTACTACTGTGCAAAGGAACACAAAAGACAGGTCCACACACTCCAAAGTAGCGAACTTAGATCCCTACAAGTGAAATGTGTAAGTCTGATTCTTTTTGTTCTTTCGCAGCTTATAAATTGCAAATTTCTCATCTGGATAGAAAATAATAACCAGCTACCATTCTACCCAAGTCATATGCACCCCTCAACCATTTCATTATGTTCTGCCTGTGTGGTACACCAAACATTTCCATCATGTAAGGTTAGAAGTTATACAGCCCTGTATTTTTTTTTTTCTAAACACAGGCTTTACTTCATAAGCTTCATTTTCTGAAGTGACACTATAAGCAACAAGCTAAAATAAGCTCCACATCATAGTTATTAATAAACTTTATAACCAACATAAAGTCAAAACAATCCCTAACATTTGCTTAGTTCTTGTAAGGTATCTGGCACTGTGCTTCATGTTTGACATTCCCTAACTTTGTCCTCTTAGAAATCCTAGTAAGGCCAGGTAGCAATCATCATTGCTATTCACCAAAATTATTTCATTCTCCTTCTGGGCCTATCAGTCCATTGTGTTGGACTGTAATTTCCTATTCTGAGGAAATTAGGTATAGAGAAGTGACTTGCTTTGTGAAGTGAAATGTGAGTAGAGGGACATGTATCCCTCCCCGGCAAAAACTTTTAAGAGGCAGCATGTGATATGCCACAATCATTTCCCCTTGTCTTGGATGTCAACAACCTTGCAGATGGCAAAGAGTAAATGAGCTCAGCTTCTTACATAAGGATGATGTAAGGAGCTACTGGCCAAATCACAATGGACACAAGTAAGTGAGAAATACATCTTCATTGTTTTAAATCACTGAGATTTGAGTGTTATTTGTTACTGCACACAACCTACTCTGACTGATATAGGCAGGTATTAGTACTGTTCCAATGTTATATACAAACAAATGAAAGAAGTTTTAAAATAAATTACTAAGAGATAGAAAGGTGGTGCTATGGTCTGAATGTGTCTTCCCAAAATTCACATGTTGACACTTAATCACCAGTGTGATAGCATTAAGAAGTGGGGCCTGTGATTAGGTCAGGAGGGCCCCATCTCAGGGATAGGATAGGCCCTTCTAAAAGAGCCTTCATACAGCCTCAATCCCTTTTGTCCTTCCACCTTCTGCCCTGTCAAGATGCAGGAACACGGCACCATCAGGGAAGTAGAAAGCAAGACCTTGCCAGGAACTGAATCTGCTGGCACCTTGACCTTGGACCTCTCAGCCTCCAGAGATGTGAGAAATACATTTTTGTTATTTATAACTTACCCAGTCTATGGTATTTTGCTTTAGCAGCAAGAACAGACTAAGATAGGAGGTATCACTGGGTAAATACTTTTGTTGTCCTTGTTGTTGGGGGGCAGGGTTGTTTGTTTTTGTTTAATGCCTTATCTTCTGGCTTTATGGGCCAAAAGAAACTTGATTTGCTTTGATTCCACAAAGATTCCCTCTTATGGCTCCAGTGCATGCTTGGTCACAGAGACATGTGATAATATCACATGACTAATAGTTGATCAGAAATTGCCCTTATCTATACAAAAAGATAACAGGTGCTAGTGAGGATGTGGAAGAAAGGGAGCTCTTAGACATGGTAGGGGGAATTTAAATTAGTATAGTCATTAGTCATTATGAAAAACGGTATGGAGATCTCTCAAACGACAAAAATAGAACTACCATATGATTCAGCAATCCCTCTACCAAGTATTTATGCAAGGGAAAAGAAATCAGTATATCAAACAGATATCTGCATATTCATGTTTACTGTAGCCTTATTCACAATAGAAAAGTAATAGAATAAACCTAAGTATCCATCAGCAGATGAATGGATAAAGAAAACTCGAGGTACACACAACAAAATACTATTCAGTCATTAAGAAAGAATAAAGTCATTTGAAGCAACATGGATGGAACTGGAGGTCATTCTATTAAGTGAAATAAGCCAAGCACAAAAAGACAAATATTATATGTTCTCATTCACATGTGGAAGCTAAAAGTGTTGACTTCATAGAGGTAGAGAGTAGAATGAGAGACTCCAGAGGCTCAGAAGGGTGTGTGAGTGAAGAAGGGAGGGAATAAAAAGAAGTTGGTTAATACAAACATACAGATTGAAAGAACACATTCTAATGTTCAACAGCAGAATAGCTAGGAGACTTGAAATGTTCTCAACACATAGAAACAATATATACTTAAGGTGATGGATACCCTAAATACTCTGACTTAATCATTACACATTTTATGCATGTAACAAAATGTACCTCACAGATACGTGTATGTATACATGGATGAGGATGAGGTCAGACAATTCAGTTTGCAAACTCAACCTAGAAAAAGTGATACATACCTCACTGCTGAATATACTAGGTATTCAGGTAACCATACTTCAGAGTATTCCCTTTGGGAAGCTAGGCACCAATGCTGGCAACTAGTCTACCCTTAAAAGAAATTTTAGAACTCTTTTTCTAGAATGGCCATCAGAGTTGTCATCATATTATGTTACCCTGAATATCATCAAAATGTCTTTCTTTGAATATTTCCTTTATCTTTAGGTAAAGAAAAAATTCATTTGGGGGCCAGATCAGGTGAGTAGGGTGGGTATCTCAATACAGTTATTTATTTATAGGCTAAAAACTCCCACATGGGCAGTGCCGTGTGGACAGATGCATTGTTGAGATACAAGAGCCATGAGTTGTTGGCCCTGATTTTCAGTGAAGATTTTCCTATTTCTCTATTGATGTTTACTTCATCTGCTATGCTTGTCACAGTTAGCTGATGATTTTGATTTATAATTTACTGAATTTTTGCAATGTTTTTGTCAGTTCTGATCTTTACTGGCCACTCCAACCTCTCTTCATCAGTGACATTTTCTCTCCTCTCAGAAAAAATGTAATTCGTTTGTATGTGACCATTTTCTTCATGCCATTATCCCCATAAACTTAGACTAATATGTCCCAGATTTCACTTCCACTCTTGCCAAGTTTAACAAGAAATTTACAAATGTTTGTTTGTTGCTCAAATTTCAGTTTCTGACATTCTCATGATGGCATACAAAAACACGCAACAGCAATAATGAGCACCACTCATCAAGACACTACTACAAGTCAACACAAACCCAGCTGTGAGACACTGATACAAAACTCTACCAAGTTGTCTGTATGGTGCTGCCTACATATGTACACAGCAACAACCTCTCAAACTTGTCAGATTGAATGAATATCACAGGTCAATAAAAAAACTGTCCTCATCTAATGAGATTAAGCATACTACCCACTGTTAACTTAGGAAGTGAGCAAAACCCAGATCTTTCTGACTGTAAAGCCTGTGATTTTTGTCACACTGTTATGTTACTATTATTGATAAATGTACCCTGAACTGACTAAAAGTTCTGGGATCTTCACCTTTAATAGCTGTAACCTGGAGGCATTAATTTAAGCTCTGTGTTTAGGTTTTTATTTGTAAAATGGGAATATTTACCTTCCCTTTATCACAGGTTGCTATGAGCTAGGCTGAGTTCAAAAGTCTTGCAAATGATACATCACTAGAATTAGAAACAGTAAATAGCAAATCTTCAGCTGTGGGACACTCCCTGATTTGTAAGTAGAAAGAAGTAATAACTTTGCATTAGCCACTTTTGGAAGAAAACCTTTTTATTTTCATTATTTAAGATGAAAATATTTTGAAAATATAATTCTTCATTCTAGGCACTTCAAACAACATTAAACATAATTTAATTTTCTGTTGGTGGCTCAGAGATGTTTTGCTTTGTTTTGATTACGAATATCAACTATGACATGGTTTGGGGCACTAATCTGACTGCTATGTGAAAAGCCAAGGTCTTTCTTTAAGAAACTTGTGATAATGAATGGGAAATGACTTTTTAAAATATAATGGTGCCAACAGGTGAATGTGGTTAGTATGTTCATATAAGTGAAGGCCCTCTGGAGTCCAGGGGATGGATACATGGCTCCTTAGGCCAATACCACCATTGGTCTTAGTGGGCTATTGAAACTGTTTTTAACTGAAGGTTTTCACTGTGGCCCTAGAAATGATACAACAGTCAATAGGTTTAATACTGTGTGAAAATTAAGAGCAAGCAAATTGGAGTGAAGACTTTGAGTATACATGTTTTGGGCTTTATGACATCTATTTGTCTTGCTTTTTGACTGTGTGTGTTTGTGTCTACCTCTTCATTTTGCTTCATCCTTAATAAGCATATTTCTGTTCAGTGTAAAGTTAGAATGTTGGACTAGCCTTAAATGTCTGGAGAGCTGTTTAGATATGTTGTAGCATCTGAGTACAAGAAAAAATGTCTGTTCTAGATTTTACATTCCATAGACATTTTCACAAAGCATCCTTTCCATTTGTTCAAGGATTACCAGCATATTCCTATTTCCTTGCCTGAGAGATCCTTCAGTATGTATACATACATTCATACATTATCAAATCAATTTCAACTGGCATAGACAAAACTACTGAATGATACTTTCACACTAATTGTTAAAAAGCACCACCTGTTTGTGCTCAAATTTTCATAATTTCATTTTTTTCAGACCCAGCTTGTTAGACTATTTCAATACCAAAAGTATTTGAGTGATACTATTCAAATAAATCATTAATTCACTTACTTGTTTCACTTATTTTCATTCATCTAACAAGTATTTAGTGGACATGCATGATGTGTCACACACTCTGGGACAAGGGTAATACAATGAACAACTCAGACTTGATCTTCACCTTGTTGGATCTAAATCTTGAGTAGAAAAAAGTGACACTGAGTAAATAATTGTGAGTGTGGTATAAATTAAGGGTGAACGTAAGATGGCATAGAAGTGATAATTGAGGTGATCTCTTGAACTGAGACAATGTAGGGAACCAATGGAAGAATAGCAGGTGACAAGGCTCAAATAGTAGAACATCTCACTTCAAAGAACTGAGCAAAACGTAATGCAACTGGGGTAGGGGAATGAGAGATAACAGGGGTAAGATTATATGAGATTTCATAGATCATATTAAAGGCTGTGAACTTTATCATAGGAAACACCATGAGTGGGCTTCAACAGCTGTAGAACAGAATCAGATCTGCATTTTTTAAAGATTACTGCTGCTGTATGCAAAGGGACAAAAATAGATGCAGGAAGGCCATTTAGAAGATCCTATCGCAATCCAGACAAGAGATGATAGTTTGAACCAGGGTGGTAGCTGTGGGAGTAGCACAAAAGTGGACAGAACAGACAGATATTTAGTAGATGGAATAAAAAGACCTTGACATTAGATATAGGAAGGAAGGAGGGGAAAGCTGACAGTTACTGGCCTGAGCAATTGGACAGCTAATGGCACTTTTTACTAGCATAAGAACAAAGGAAAAGAAGCTGTTTGACGAAAGCGTTTAGTCTTGAATATGTTATTGGTTCTTATATTCCTAGAGACTTACTGTTAATTGGCTGTATGTACAGACATAAACACACACACACAGAGCAATCCTGTAATCAAAAGCTAAAAATTTAATCTACTAATAAAATAAGCATGAGGCTTAATGAGTATGAATCTTAATAAAGTTTTTCTTAGTGAAAAATAATCTTTGAATCTTTAGTGTAGAGTTAAGTGCTAACTGATGAGTATGATTTGGGGAGTAATTTCTGTTCTCATACATTATTATCTATTTTATACCTCCAAGGAGAACTGCAGTAGCAATTAATATGAAAAAATTGTTAAACTTAATTTATTATTAAAAACTAAAGCAAAAAAAAGTCTACTTCCCACTGCTTCCAAAATAAAAGACAATGTAATTATGACACTGAAATTATAAAAAGAAAAAAAGCTGCCGTAATATTCAGAAAATATTAGGTATATGAAACACTTGGAAGCCCTCAAACAAGAGGGATTGCAAAATGCTATTATTACCAAATTATTTCAAGTTTAATTTTCAAATGACTCGTTCTAACAAGGATAATGAATTTTCACTAATGATACTTATAAATACTATGACACTTCTTACATGTATACAACACAGTAACTCATCAATATAGCAGATCACAGCTTTTTCTTCCAGCTGTGGGCATAACCTCAGACATGCTCCAAGAACTGTCTTGTGGGCAGCAGAAAAAGAGCGGTTTCATGATACTCAGCTAGAAGGCTGTCTTATGAGCAGGGTAGGGACAGACAGATTGATCACAATTCAGTAAACTATAAAAAGGGGTCTCAAAGGGACCCCAATGCCCTTTCAAAACGTAGGGAACTACTATATTATGGAGACTTTAGTTGTTTATATTTTTCCTTTTCTAACTACCTACTTATAGTTCTCTTTTCATTAGAAAGAGCTGATTTCTTCACCGTGGAATGATGCAATTCATTAATAATCAAGCTTGCTGTTGGCAAGTCCAGCACCCAGAATTGGGACATATTAAACAGCACAGCACATCCTTTCAGGTTTCAACTTTATCTTTTAATATCTACAGGGTTCACAGGAAAGTGGTCGTCCTCCCTCTGGCCATCCTACCACCTCCCCCAGTCCTGATACCCTATTACTGCTCAGTAGCAGAAGAAAAAATTCCTCCCTTTTGAGCCAAACCTTTCTTCCTTCCATCCCTCAAGGTCCTTAATTCCAGGGCTGTCTTCCATTGAAGAACGCCTTTCTTCCTATTTTTCTCCTGAGGCCAAAATTGCAAGTCCTTTCATCCCACTAGTATTCTACCTAGGGTGGTGGGGATGGGCTTTTAGTCTCTAAGGGTAGATTATCTATAGAACAATAAGAGCTTTTATAACATCTCAAATAATGTATCTCTTATGAATGAGTAAGTTAGAAGTCTCTGAGTCTTCCTTTCCTTTCTATTCCATATCTAAAGGTTGGTTTGAAGTTCAGTATGTTCTTGGCCTCAGAAAAGCAGTGTGCACAAAGCAAGGAAAAATATCCCTCCAACCACACAGGTATTTGCTGGGTTACTTGTTTATGATGTGTCTCCTCCATTAGATTATAAACTCCACAGGAACACTTTCGTTCATAGGTTCCTAGCATAGTGCCCGTAGTATGCTCTCAAGCAGTATTTATTGAAGGTAGTATCCAGAGAACTGGACTTGGCCAAGTAACACTGCACGAGTCATTTAACTTCTCTGTGCTTATGAGGCTACAGTGGCTGAGACTCACAGCGTAGGGGTGAAGAGCATGAAATGACACTGTAGAGATGGACAAGGAGCTGCTCTTGTGGCCTACAGAATAATCATGTGAGTCGTTAAATAAGTTTAAGCCAGTTAGTGACACAATCAGATACACGGGTATTAGTCTGGCAGCCATGAGGATAATGGACTACAAAGTAGCAAGAACACAGCAAGAAGTAGACAGATGAGAAGTGTTGACCAGGGTTTGACAGTAGATGCTGAAAAGAACAGACAAGAATACAGGATGCACAGATATGTCCTATTAAGACATAGGGGATGAAGGATAAGAATCAAGACCATTTCCAGATCTCTAGCTGGGTGAATGGTTATGCCTTTATTAAGATAGGAAAGAGTGAGAGGTGCAAGATTTGTCCTGGGGATGGGGGAATCACAAGTTCAGGTATGGGCATGTCATGTTTGAGGTGCCTTCAAGATGTCAAAATGGAAATGTCACATAGACACTGGCTACAGAAGCATGAAGTCTAGAGGATGCCTACTTGACATCTACTTCGATATCTCAATGACAAAAGTTTTAACAGGACTGAGACGAAAGGGCAATCTTGAGTTGAAAGCTTTGAAGGCAGTTCCGGGGCCAAGATCTAGGGCTGGACTATAAAGCATACATTTCGTGTATTAAATGAGAGATAGCTTAGACTGTTGGTCTGTCTAAAAGACCACAGATACAAAGGAATATAAAGGAACGACCACAGATACAAAGGAATATAAAGGAACCTCTGGTACTTGATTCTGAAGTTTCTATCATGAATAACTTTGGATACAAAAGTCCTAAGTAATTCATGTCTATGTATATTTTAGACAAGATATGTTATAAATATGTGTTCATTTCTCACCAAATGCAGAATTAATCAAACATCAAAGTTTTGCCTTATTAAAATATGTATCCACACATTAAAAAATAAATTCATATGAGGACACTTAATAAATCATTTCTCTTCAAATTATGGGTTCCAGAATCTTGGTTTAAAAATATGACCATGGATCTTTTGAGTTGGGCAAAAATCATTAGGTAACTTTTAAATCAACATTTAAAACCAGTATTATGCTCCCTTCCTAAAGCCATTTGTTGGGGCTAAGCAAGGGAGGAAACCCACCAAAGCAGGGGAGTCCTGGTGACCAAGAGTGGGGTGTCAGAGCCCAGGTAGCATGAGGAGGACAGTCGCTCAGAGGGATGATAGTGCCAACTGTGGTGTCAAAGTCTGGGCAGAGTCAAGATGGGTAAACGAGGAGTGGAGCAGGGGTGTTTAGGCACAGAGCTTCAGAGCCCATGCTGAGTGAGGAGCATTCCCATCTGGGGCTGTGGGGTAGCCCCAGAGTCAGAGCATGAGAGAGGTAAGCTGGGATGCCCTGTAGTAGGGGAGAAGGGGACCTGATGTGGGTGTTGAGACCTAAGCAGTGTGAGGAAGGAGCAGTTGTGCAGAGTAGCACAGTGCAGGGATTTGGAGCTCATGCCATGAGGCAGAAGCCCCCATGGGGTGGGTGGAGGTAGAATTGGCAATGAAGACAGACTGTTTACACAGAGCGGCCCCTGAGCGGTAGCAAAACCCCAATAGCAATGAGCACACAGATCACCCAGATCTTGGCTTCTAAATACCATTCTCCACCAACAGGAATCAGATTTCTGGGAGAAATGGTTAATTTCAGAGCTAGAGCAGGGAAAGTAAACATGAGCACATAACAACCTGTACCTTCCCCCCAAAAAGGCAAAGAAATGCAAAAAGAATGATGAGATGTGTTAAAGGACACAGAGGCCAGCATGAATGAGCTCCCACTGGCCAAATGTGTGATAGCAGAGCACCAAATTAAATAATGCTGGTATCAGATTTTAACCTATTAAACCATGAGACCATGATGTAGAAACTCAAAGATTAAGAAAGAACAAGATATGTGCATAAATTCAAAGTACTACCTCACAAAATGCTTAGAAATTAAAAACAGAAAAAAACACGAAGCTTTACAGTGGCAGACACGCCTTCATCAAGTAGTCAAAGTGAACGACACCAACATGGGACAGGCTGAAATCATGCAGTGACACAGTGAAACTCTAGCACCACTTCCATCATAATCCTGCCAAACCCAAATCTGGGCACATGAAAGTCTCAGACAAACCCACACGGAGAGACATTCTATATAACACTGGCTTTTTAAGTTCATGAAAGTTAAGACTGAGGAAATAGTCCAGATTGAAGGATAATAAAGAGAAATGAGTACTGAACCCAACACGTGGTTCTGGACTAGAGCCTTTTGCCATAAAAGATGTTATTGGGACAGCTGGAAAAATGTGAGTGGGATTTGAGAATCTGATGATAGTAATAAACCAATGTTAAAGCTGTGAATTTGATGGTGGTCTTGTACATAGGTAGAGAATGTCTTTGTGTGTAAAAAATGCGTACTGGAGTGAGGGCATCTTACTTTCAAGTGTTTTGGGAAAACAGTTCTTCCTACTATACTTGCAAAATTTCTGTAAGCATAAAGATTAAAAGTCACTGTTAAAAATCACACTGATTTGCCTTAATGCCCCATCCCACTCACCCCAACACAGCTCAACCTACTGTGAATCTCAAATGTCAATGTTCGATGCCATGTTGATTTTCCAGAAGTACCACTGAGGGCAGGCAGCCTGCCTGTGACAGCTGAGTCTACAATGCCCCGTGCTTTCCAGAAAGCTACATAACACTGATGACTCATTCTTAATTGCATAAGAAGGCCACATCCTTTAAATTCAATCTTCTCAGAATTAAGATGTAAGTTCATTAACATTTATTTCGTTTGGGCTTTTGAAGAAATCATTCTTATCATGCTGGCTGACTGTCACTTAACTTTGTTTAAACAAGGGATCCATCCCACTCAAGAGAAGCTGCACCTCATGTGTGCATGGATTCTAGTTACTCCAAAGTTATGAAATCATGTGAAATCCTTTCATCAAACAGGCTTAGAACACTATTAGACAATTTCACAGAACTATGATGGTATTTTTAATGGTTTTTTTTTTTCATTTAAGCAACTGATATGTATTCTCTTTAAAAACTTTGTAGAAAATGTCCACAATTACCAAGAGATCATTTGAACTTAAAAAATATGGGTTTTTAAAAAATGAAAACATTAATGTTAAAGACTCTTTACTTTACTAGTAAAGAGTAGTAATGACTACACATACTTTCCAGTTCATTTGAATTTCTCTTGGCCTCTTAGTTGTCTTTCACTGAAGAGTTCTTCATGGGCACGATGAGAACTAAGTGATGAAACCAAAACCGTGAGGTTGGTCTTCAGTCCCTTGCTAAATCACCTGGGTCACACAGGGAAGCTGCGTTCCCAGAAAACTCCCACAGGAACTCTGACTATAGGAATACCCAAAAGTCTGCCCAGCAGATATGGCAAGGCTCAATTCCACAACTTAAACACATTTATTTTAGTTCCCAAATATATGATATGCAACCCAGCATTTTATTTTAAACAAATGTAATGTGCAATTTTGCTGTTATAGTCATATAAACTGCAATAAATACAATAGATCTTCTGAAAACTAAGAATGGACTTCCATACTTTTTTGACATTTGAAGATTACGACTTATTTCAAGAACATTAGTTACTGTTTTTACTTAAATGGTGAATTTTAGTAAAAGGGGGGAAAGAGAAAGAAAGTGCCCTTCATACATAAGGCATAATATTCCATAGGAAAAACACTGCCTCAAAAATCACATGGTGATTCACTATAATTAATCCTGGCCTCCCAAATACTAGGTCATTGGCTTTTAAGATGCTGAATTATCCTCCTCTTTTATCTTACCACCTGCTAGTCATAAGGTATCAAAATACTTTGTATTATAAGAATGACAGCCGGGGGAAAAAATCCTGTCTGAAGCATTTCCTGCCCATCAGCTCTTTGAATTTGAGCCAATTCTGCCATGGATAGGATATGGGAAATATATTACCAAGTAGTACTAAGCAAGGCTGGCACCTCCACTCTGCCCCCCAGAAGCCTGAAAGATCCTAGGTACTTGTAGTGTTAAACTTGTCCCAAGAAGCTTGGCACGGCCCAGGTGTCTAATCTGTCCTGAGATCACTTATGTCTGATTATTTCTGAATTTAAACATTTATTTCATATAAAGGAATGTATGCTAGTTTAAAGGGTAAAACATCAATAGCCACTTACAGATAGACTTTGAGGTATCATGCATCAGCTCATGTCCTATGGGAAATAGATGTCAGGACAGAATTAGAAATAGGAGATTATAGGGAAAATCCTAGACAGACTAAGAGTAGAGTGTGCAGGAATAGATAGAGGACACCCCAGGGCACAATGAAGCCTTGGCATCTGTGAAAGAAAAGGGATAAATAAGGAGTAGAAGGTGCCTTGGACGCACGTGGTTCTGAGAACGTATGAAGTACAGACTGCCTTTGGAGAAGCCCCAGTGGGGCAGGACCAACCCTGAACTAGGACCCTGCTGTGCTGCCACTGACTGGGAGCAGTATCAGGGCAGTGTAGCCCTGTGTGATTGTGCCAGTGCTGGTGGGTCAGAAGATGTGCCACCTGCAGGCTGCTGGCCAACTGCTCCAACCACAGGAACAGCTCTCTTCTCAGAGAGGTCTGAGCAGCTACCCTCATCAATGACTTCAATGCAGAAATAGTCAAACTAGCCAAACATGCATGTACTACACAGGTCTTTCATAGCACTCTCTTTCCTAAAAGCCTTATAAAGCCCCCATTACCCATATAATATGCACATCCCTCAGCAAAGCATATTCGATCTTTCATGAGCTGGAACCTGCTTTTCCAGTCAACTCTGTTTCCTACCTCTCATCCATAAGCACCCACCTATGCTCGAACCAGGCTTATGTCTTCATCCCTTCCAACCATGCCTCATGCTTTTTTTGCTTCCCTGACTTTTCAAATGCTCCTTTCTTTGCCTGTTGATATTTGATTCCCCAAGCCAGCCGAAAGTACAACAGCTTTGGGGGCCCTCAGAGGCTACTGATGGAGGCGGAAAGTAAAGAGTAGGCCAGGATCAGAGGATGCAGGGTAGAAAGAGAAGCAGTGCCAGCACTCATAGGGTCTGTGAGGTTTATTACAGGCTTTCTCCAGGCCCAGTGGTGGTTGAAGGAACAACCCGGAAGGTGCCTACCTGGGCAGAAAACCCAGATGCTCTCACCTTGGGTCTCCTTGGTAAATTCCTGCTCATCCTTCAAGATCCACATTGGGGGTCTGAAGGCTGTGCAATCTGTTCTGTGCAATACACCAGTGTTCATAACTCTCTCCTTTGGGCCACTACTATCTTAAGCACCATGGGAAACTTTTAGTTCTATCCTGGGAAAACCATTTACTTGTCTGCTTGTGAACTGCTCCAAAGCCTTGACCATGTCTTACAAACATTTGTGTGCCCCATACTTCACAGTTAGATTTCAGTAAGTGCTGAACACAGGTTTGATGAGTGAACTGTATTTACTACAGTTGTGAGAATATAGATGTTATATAAATGATACATCAATGCAATTGTGATATAAAAATCAAAAGGATAGAGAATATAAAATTCAGACATCAGGCCTGAGATGTAGTCTCTTACATGTGCCTCCAAAGAATAAATTTCAAAGTTTTTGAGAGTCAAGGCTTGACCCTTTATACCTTTTCTGTTTCTTAAATGTTATTTGTCACCTGATTTGCTATATAAATTCCTTGTTTACTTGCTTTTTTGTCCTCTAGTTTGGAGGCAACTCAAGAACTATTTCCTATTCATTTCTGAATGTCTTGCAACAACAGTGGTGTTTTTTTTTGTTTGTTTGTTTTTTTGTTTTTGCAGTTTTTTGGCCAGGGGCTAGGCTTGAACCCGCCACCTCCAGTATATGGGGCCGGCGTCCTACTCCTTTGAGCCACAGGTGCCGCTGCAACAACAGTGTTTTAAACACAGTAGGCATTTATGATATTGACCAAGTCAAGTATCTTCCTGGATATAGATGTAAAGGGACATGGGTAAATGATTTTTGAGAAAATTACTCTCCAGAGAGATAACTGAGGCAACAAGGCTTTGGTTTTAAATTACCTAAATCATCATTTTAATTTTCTTTGCTGAACTTTGTGAATGCAGACAAAATACAGGGTGGCCATAAAGTTCGTGTGCATAGTTAAATCACACAGATGTAACTACTCCTGACCACTAACAATAGTATGATAGCAAGATCCTTGCCCAAATAGAGAGTAATCCTGTTGCTGAGCAAGTGTGGTACTTAACAATCCTGTTGCCTGAAGCACATTCCAAAGTAAACCAACTCCCTAAATAAAAGAAAACCTTAGGTTAGGTTCTTCCAATTAATTTTGCTTCCATTATTGTATTTCAGACGATGCTTTAAATACATGTAAGTATTTTCAGATGCAAAGTCAAGTTTCTCCGTCTCCTCTCATCTGCTCATTCACACAGGCTTAATACAGCACCATGAGATTTGCAGAGAACAAATATAATTCCAGGATCCTTTCATATTATGTAATATAGTCTTCATCTATCCATATAAATATAAAAGGATGCTACATTAAAATCAGTTAAACTGTGCACAAAACCAAGAAAACCAGATTGTAAACTCTTTGAGCCTTACATTTAATATCAGCAAAGAGGAAGAATGAGTTTTATTAAGGAAACTAATGAACAAAGTCTTAAAAGCATGAAAAGGTCAGCTATCAAGCAATCAAACAAGGCCTGGATGCAGAGCTAACACACAGAGACAGTCAGTATTAACTACTCTCACTAAGATTTTAGTCTTGAAGGAAAGGAGAAACAGCAGCCATCAGCGATGGATGTACACTTAAGGAAAGGGAACTAGTCTTCTATTTAAGACAGAACAATTTTGTTTCTGACAACAAGGCTGACAAAGTGAAACCAAATAAACTATTTCAAGGAAGTAAAAACTGTAAAGTTCTTTTGTTTGGAATTCAGAACATTATGCATCAGGTATAGAGTCTTTGACAGTGCACCTGGGGAAAATGGGGACCAAACAGGAAACTATTGTTACCCGTGTTAACACAGATTAATCTCACAAACACAATGGAGAGTGAAAGCCAGTTTCAAAAGACTATAATATTTAGGTTCCATTTATATTTTAAAACATTAGGACTAAAACAGAAGATTTTTAAGAGATACATACATACAACCAGAATCTACAAAGAACTTAACCAAATCAGCACAGGAAAACTCAACTCCATCAAAAAGTGGGCAAAAGACATAAACAGGGGCTTTGCAAATGAAGATAAACAAATGGCCAATAAATATATGAAAAAAATTTTAATATCACTAATCATCAGGGAAATGAAATTAAAACTACAATAAGATATCACCTTACCCCAGCCAGAATGGCTTTTATTAAAAAGTCCAAGAACAATAGATGTTGGAATGAATTCAGAGAGAAAGGATTGCTTATACATACTTTTTGGGGAGCTTCAAATTAGCACAACCTCTATGGAAGACAATATGGAGATTCAGAGAATTGGAAGTAGACCTATCATTCAATTCAGCAATCCTACTACTAGGTATTTACCCAAAGAAAAAGAAGTCATTTTGTCAAAAAGACACATGCACATTAATGTTTATTACAGTGGCAATTCACAACTGCAAAGGGGTACCCACCAATTCATGAATGGATTAACAAAATGTGGTATATGTATGCCATGGAGTACTACTCAGCCATAAAAAGGATGAATTAATGCCTTTTGCAACAATTTGGATGGAAGTGGAGACCATCATACTGAGTTAAGTATCTAAAGAATGGGAAAACAAGCACAGCATGTACTATTAAATTGGAACTAACCAAAAGCACACATATGCAATGAGGAAAGGAAACTCAGTGGAAATCAACAGGGGGATGGGGAAAGAGGTGATGGACAAAACCGACCTAACAGGTACAATGAACATGACCTGGGTGATGAGTGCACTTATTGCTCTGACTCAAGCATTACAAAAGGAATCAATGCAACCAAAAATATTTGTACTCCTGTAATATTTGGAAATTAAAAGAAATAAAGACCCCAAACTAATAACAAAAAATAATGAATAAACTGAAATGCAAAAGGGAATAAATATGAAATCTAATATTTTGGAAGAAGGAAGGAAGAGTGGTCAGAGGATACAAGAGCTTCAGATATACTGAAAAAGGTCTAGTTGTAAGCTGGGTGGTGTTTATTATGTTATTATTCTTTAAACTGCACTTATATTTTTATACTTCTCATTTGTACATGTGGTATGTTTTATATATTTTTAAAACTCAAATATAAATAAGACATAAAAAGACTTGGCTATGTTATATGTTAATGGAAAGGAGCCAAGAGAAAAAGTTAGATGTTGAAGACATGAAAAGTAAAGGATCTGACGGGGCCAGATCCTGGAAGAGAAATGATGTATGAGTTCCTTCCTAAGGGAATGAATTAAGTTTGGAGAAGAGGGTCATCTATTCCCTGAAGTTGGGGAATGATAGAGGATGAAAGTAAGCCTGTATTAGTTTAAAGTTGATGGAATTGCTGATTTTTCAAGTCAAAAACCAGTCAAACATGAGCAATGTCATGGGTCCACTCAACCCATGGAGAAGCACCTGGCCAGTGAGGTGTTTAACCATGGGCAGCGTCCATCAACTGGATTAGAAAGCACCCCATCTACTGCAAGCCAGCAGAGAGTCACAAGGCCAGGGCAGGTGGTGAGAACCAGTATAGGAACAGTGTGATTCCAACATGAACAACAGGACTGCTGGGCACATGGGGCTGGAAACCAGGACTGTATAATGGCACCAATCAGCAAAGTTGCACCATTTTCTCCAGCAAGACTGAGCAACCCAGTTGGCAGAGGAAAGTGAGGGAGGACTCACACGAGTATCAGTGCACTTAACTCATTATTCTTAGTTAGAATGACTCCCTACCATGACATAGCGTCAGGTCATGGAATGTGAACTCTAAGAAGACATCAAAACAAAATGGCCACAGGAGTTGAATTTAAGTGATGAGAGAAATTCTAAAAAGTTTCTGAAATGAGAATTTACTCAAAAACTATAGAATTATCATGTTTTTCTACTGTAAAATACATGTTATCAAAGATCAGACATTTTTCATTCAATATTCTGTAATTTTAAACAGATGATTTGCTTCTTTGAATAACATCACAAGTATATAAATGATCACTAATGTAAATTAGCAGGGAAAAAATACCTGAAAGTTAAAAATACATAACTAATTCTGGATACTTAACCAAATAATAACAATAGAAAAGAAGAAATTCATTATTATAGTATCTAGAATTTACTTAGAACGAACATGCTGTCTTCTCTGCTCATACATTTTGTCTGAACATCTGCAAAGGAAATCTGTGATCTACTGTCATCAAAATTAATTATAAAATGGTTTCTTATAAATGTCTTGGTACATTTATCAACAGAGCTCAATTTAGTAATTAGTGATAATTAATGTGGTCACATGTCAGATGTCTTTCAGAATGAAGGGGACAATTAGTATCTATCCAGTTATTTTCTGTAGTGGTTTTAAATGGTGCTGCTACACTTAGGGATATAAAGAAAGAAGCAGGACTGCCAATAATGGAAATAATATGAAATTAAGCTACTGCGGATTTGGAGAATGAAGGGTGATAATAAGGACCAACATGCAAAAATTATAGTAAAAGTAACAAGGGGGAATAGAGTAAAGAGATGCAGATGGGTCCTGGCATATATATAGATAACTTAAAGGCTATATTTTTACAACAATTAAATAAGATATTATATAAATAAAATTTCAAAAAGAAGATAGGGATATTTCACTTCATCTAACATATGAACTTTTAACAAACTTCGTATGCCAACTTTCTATAATTTTAGATAAATTGAAAACTAACAGTTTATAGAAAGTCCTTGAGTTTGTTATGAGTTGTTTAATTACATGCATGTTACATCTTTCTTTCATTTCTGCAGTATATTCCATAAATAGATAGGCAGACAATAGGAGGAAAGAAAGAAAAGGCTGGGCTGGGTTATATGCTATATAAGTAATAGAGGCAAAGGGAAAAGGAAATGTCTAATGTATAGAAAAACAGGAATAATTAATGGAGTCAGACTCTGAAAAACAAAGAGAAACATAGAATCTGAAGGTAGATACGTAAGTCTAGCAGCAAGGGTGAGGCAGACAAGAGGTCAGAAGAAAGAAGGTTGAGGTTAAATTGTTAGAAGATTGAACCAAATGAAGTGGTTGATATTACAGGTGAAAAGTGGTGAAACTAGCAATTTCATATGGATCCATCTAGTAAGCCAAAATTGTCACCCACAAATTACTTTTTGGAACACAGCAGGTTATCAGGACATGCTTACTGAATAATAAGTTAAGCTTAACTAAAGTTGAATAGATGCCAAGTAACATCCATAAATATAATAAGAAGTTCCTTTACAGATATTGCCTACTTAATAATAAATCCCTAGTGATACATAAATAGATAACTTGACTGCAGTTTTTATACTTCCTTCGTTTAGATCTACTGAACTTCTACCTTTTTTGTCCCACTGATTCTCATCATCCATGCACAGTTCTATAGTCTCCCCAGCAGCTGCAGTGTTTCAGTTTTTGTTCCTTGATAATTGTTGTTATGTTTCACTTTAAAGTTTTCATTACTTTAATTATTTCAAGTATATCTTCCTATTTAGTCTAGGAAATGTTATTTTTGTATAGTGCTCCATTTGCTTACCATATGAATTTCTCTGATTTCAAGCTAGAAATTTTGCCATGAATACAGTTCATAAATTTTTTCTTTTGAGTCTTTTAGTCATAGTAATAAAACCAAAAGCCATTAAGGATTTTTTAAAAGGTACCTATGAACATATAAAATTTAAAACTCCTATAAGGCAAAGTCACCATAGTCAAATTTAGAGCCCAAACAGCCAGCAAACTACAACCTACATGATCCATAAAGAAATACTATCCCCACTATATAAAGAGTTATTAGAAATCAATGGTTTAAACCAAGTGAAAATATAGGGTATTAATAAGCAATTTATAAAAGAGAAAAATTGAAAAAGCTCACAAACACACATAAAACACTTTGCTAATAAAGAAATGCTCAGTAAAGCAGTGTGATATCATTTTTAATCTATTATATTTATACCTTTAAAATAACTGTAAAGTCCCACTGATGGCCATGTATGGAGTAAATGAGTGTATAGAAGGGCACAATGGGTACAAACTTTTAGACAACTTGCAATACCTGCCCAATCCTTAAAAATTCTTTGACCCAGCCATTCCCTTTCTAGGTACTAGGTTTACAAAATGATTTGACAGGCACATAAAAGTATATGTAGAAGGATTCTTAGTTATAGCACTGTTCAATATAGTGAAAAAAAATTAAGTTAGAAACTACCTAAATGATTTGTAATAGGGATTCGTTAAGCAATGTATGGTTCAGTGGAACAATGGAATACTATGAGGCCAACACAACTAAATTGTTGACATAAAAAGATGTCTTCTGTACAGATAAATAAAAAAGCAAGGTACTAAAAATCATGACACCTGGATATAGGGAGTAGGTACTCTGAGTTAAGATGGACCTCCTAGTTAGAAATACATAAAAATGGTAGATAAACCATGACAATAATGAAATGGTTAATGAATAGTGAACCTTTTATGAAAGAAAGAAATGTCCCTACTCCCTGCTTATTTCCAGAAATGAAGAGGCCCCTAAAGTCAGAAAGAAAAGTTTCACTGACAACAAGACATCTCAAGGGAGTTTCATACCTGGTTGCAGGTCCCACCACAAAAGCCTAGATTCTGTTTATTTATTTGTTTTTTTTTTTTTCTTCTCTAGCAGTTCTGTGGGGTCAGGTAGTATAACGGGAAGGACACACAAGGCAAGAAGCTGAACTTGGAAACTTTAAACAGAGTTGGTTCTCTGGACAGTCAATCCTGCTGAAAAGAAAACTTCAGTCACTGACTGGCACAGTAAATGACAAGGAGGTTTATCTTTGCCTGGGGCTCCAAGTCCATGGCTAACCAGAATCCAACTTAAACTCTCCATGAGGTACACAAATCCTAAGTCACCAAATAATAGTTTAAAAAAAAAAACCTGACCTTGGACTGATAAAACTCCTAAAAAACCAAGCAGAAGTAAACAAAATAGCTCAGCAGAAATAACCCTTACTCATGGCTCCCTTATGAAAACAGTTCTAGTTAGAGGTAAGTGCACAAAAAATGAAAAAAAAAAAAAAAAGAAAAGCAGAAACTACTCCAAGGTTATCCACACAGTAGAATTCATAACCCTAAGAAGTGGAGATAACAGAACAATATGAAGGTGACTAAAAAGAGAGTTTAAAATTAGTATGGAAGTAAAAGAACTGGATAACATAAGTAAAGAATAGGGCTCTGTGAGAAAAGAACTGGTGCATTTAAACAGAATTTATAAGATGAAAAAAATAATGCCAAATTAAAAGCTTGGTGGCTGGCTTGAGCTGTGATTAGTCACTGCTAGGAATGAAAGTGGCTCAGTGACAGATGCTTGGAATAGAATGCCATGCACAGAGAATGGGACAGCAGGGAAGAGACACAGTGGCTAGAACCAAAAGGGGTGAGTCTATTAAGAGTTTCTGAAGGAACAATAGAAAGAATGAGAAAGAGGAAATTCAAAGAGATAGTAGTTGGAAACTTTCACAAATGATGGAAACATGAGTTTCCAGGCTGAAGTACACTAATCTGAAAGCACGCTTACATACAGTGTAGTGAAACTACAGAACATGGGAAAATGGAAAACAACCAAACAATCAAGGTTAAAATACAAAAGAACAATGAGACCGGTGAGAGATTTTCTATCAGAAATGGTAAAGTCAGAAGTTAAAGGAAGTGAGGTTAGAGCAATAATACCCTGAATGTGAGGGGTCTCATCTCATCTCCAACGCTAGATAGGGTTGGGCCTGGTTAGTGCTAGGATGGGAGGAAGTGAGATCATCAAGCTGTTGAGGAAGAATGGCCATTAACAACGATTGCATAAGTTAAACTATCATTTAAGGGGGAAGAAAAATAAAAATATTTTCAGACAACCTAAAATTGTGTTTATACTCAAGAATCTTCAGTGAAATAACTGCTGAAGTATATACTTTAGTTAGAGGAAAACTGAACCATAAGAGAAAAAAAAGTGAGATGGGAGGGGCAAACTGGAACTACAAAGTGGTAAATAACCAAATAGCAGTTAAGAAGACATCTGGAGAACACTTAAAGAACTTAAAATAGACCTGCCATTTGATCCTATAATTCCTCTATTAGGTATATATCCAGAAGGCAAAAAATCACAGTACAATAAAGATATTTGTATCAAAATGTTCATTGCAGCCCAATTCATAATTGCTAGGTCATGGAAGAAGCAAGAGCCCACCGATCCATGAATGTATCAATAAACTGTGGTATATGTACACCATGGAATACTATGCAGCCAT
>CAUYQV010081240.1:0-22710 GCA_963574575.1 Galagoides demidoff
GGCGCCTGTGGCTCAATCGGCTAAGGCGCCAGCCATGTACACCTAAGGTGGCGGGTTCAAATCCCCAGCCTGGGCCCGCCAAACAACAATGATGGCTGCAACCAAAAAATGGCCAGGCGTTGTGGTGGGCTCCTGTGGTCCCAGCTAATTGGGAGGCGGAGGCAGGAGACTCGCTTGAGCCCAGGAGTTGGAGGTTGCTATGAGCTGTGATGCCATGGCACTCTACCCAGGGGGATAGCTTGAAGCTCCGTCTCAAAAAAAATAAAAAATAAATTTAAAAAAATATATTATCATTTGTCTCTCCCTACTCCTACCCCAAGGCCTGCCCATCTCCTAACATGTAAATTCCATAAGGGCAGAGGGGTTATCTGTTCTGTTCCCTGATCTATCAAAGGGGCTAGAGACAGTGCCTGGGACATGAAGGGTGCTTCCTAAATATTTTTTTGATGAAGCATATCATATTAGATAATCTGTTATAATTTCTTGACACCCCTGGGTATGCTCATTAGGCACAGGTTAAACCCCCACGTGTCTGGAGTGACCTAAGTCCTGGCAATTCACCCTCCAGCTGCCCTTTTCACCACCCAAGGCTCTTCCTTACTCCTTATCTCTTGATTTTTAAAAATTATTTCTTAGGGAAGGGTTTTCCTGCTTTCTGCTCTAACCTCAAAGCTTCTCATGCTCTTTTCTAGGTCATTTCTGTTGTCCCTTTCTGGATCATTCCTATTAAGTCCTTGTTTACAAAGTGATAACCAAAACCCTCATGTAGCATTCCTGGAAGGAAAGCCCCAGCCAGGAATGTCACAGCTCCAGAGCCTTTTCAGAATTCTCCATCCTCTAATTAGGATGGCCACACATCTCAGCTGCTGCTTTTGACTGCCTCTGTGAGCTGAATGTTGATGCCCATCATTGTGCTTAGATAATTTCCCTGAGCAGCTAAAACTAATAATCAGTGGTATTTTCAATAGAGCCTTTTCCATGTAGGATGGGTGAGTTATTTAGCACTCCATTTTTTTTTTTAGGTTGAATTTCATTTCTTGTCATGTTTCCTAATTAAGAAGATTTGTAGGATACATTTTGATTTTTTGAAAAATTCCTTCCCAGGAATGCTTATCTGGGCTTCTGTGAATGTTTCATCTGCTTATTTCACCTCTTAATTCCTGCTGGGGTTGTTAATGTGTCAGATTTCAACAGCAGTGCTGGGGCGGCCTCATTGTTGGCTCTTTTTCAGACTGAGGCTGGGGCTTTATATTCAGGGCCGATGGGCACAAATGCAGCTTTTTCTCCCTTCCTCCCTCACCCTCTTCTGGCCCCTCAGCTCTCCTTTTGCGCCTTCTTCCGAAGATCTCCTGCTTCTCCTTTTTGTCTAATCCAGCCTGTCTCCCACATCCATACCTAGAGCTCCTCAAATTCTGGTTGTAAAAGTGCCCTTTCAAAATAAAAATAATTATGATAATGACATAGAAATAATCCTGCATCTCACCACTCACTTTGTTCTCTCTTCTAGTGTCATGGGGAGGTTGATTTTTTTTCTCCACAAGTTCCTTTTGCCACTCTCCTCATTTATTTACCTGTCTTCTCCATCTGGTTGCTATTTTCACCTTTCCTAGGTCTTCTTTGCTGCTTCCCTCCTCTTCTCTCCTTTCCCCATGGCCATTTATTCCTGATGCTCCTGGCATTTGAAGATCTCAAAATCTGCAGTGAGTGGGGAAGAGGGGCGGCGGTCAGGATCCCTGGGCTGGATTCAGCATGGCCTAAGACATCTTCACCCAGAAAACACACAGAAAATAAAGAAGATGAAGTAAAATGTCTGATCTTCCTGAAAAAAGTAGCATATACAAAACGCAGTCTCTCTACTGCTGTGGCACTTTGCCTGCAACTACGATACAGAGGCAAGTTTGTCCCATGCCAGACTCTATGTAACAGGGAAAACTGCAGGAATTATATGCAGAAAGTATAGTCACCCTTCAGGGTCTGTGGGGGGCGGGGGGGGGAATGCTTCCAAGACCCCTTTAAGTTATCAAAACCTGTAGGTGTTCAAGTCCCTTCTCTAAAATGGTGAGGTATTTGCCTATAATCTGTGCAATCCTCTGTATACTTTAATTTAAATCATCTGTAGATTACTTACAATACCTGATAAGTACCATACTATGCAAATGGTTGGTAATAAAAAGGAAAAAAAGTCTCTTGATGTTCAGTACAGATGCAACCATCCATGTTTGTTCAGATATTTTTGATCTGTGGTTGGTCAAAAATGGATGTGGAACCCACAGTTACTAATGACCCATTGTACACTATCCCCACACCACAGTTTTCTTTCTGTGGTTTTAGTTATGCACAGTTAACCACAGTCTAAAAATGTTAACTGAAAAAGTCCCAAAATAAACAATTCGTAAGTTTTAAATTGCATACTATTTTGAGGAACATGATAAATTCTACCGCCATCTCACTCTGTCTTTCCTGGGACAGGAATCATCCCTTGGCACAGTACGTCCATGTTGTCCACAGGCCTCCTCACTTTACTGCATTTTGCTTTATTGTGCTTTGCAGATATTGCGTGACTAAGATCAGTGATGATGGTGACTACACTGAACTAGATTGTCAATGTAGATGAAACAGCCTTACATTAGAAGATGCCATCTAGGCCTTCCATATGTGGAGAGAAGTCAATGTCTAGTTTCAAAGCTTCAAAGGACAGGTTGACTCTATTAATAGTGACTAATGCAGTTGATGTAATTAAGTTGAAGCGAATGCTCACTTAGCATTCCAAAAATCTTAGGACCCTTAAGTATTATGCCAAATCTACTTTGCCTGTGCTCTATAAATGGAACAACAAAGTCTGGATGACAGGATATTTATAGCATGATTTACTGAATATTTTAAGCCCATTCTTGAGACCTACTGCTCAGGAAAAAACATTTCTTTTCATTGACAAAGTACCTGGTCACCCAAGAGCTCTGAGGGAGATATATAAGGGCATTAATATTATTTTCATGTATGCTAACATAGCGTTTATTCTGAAGCCCATGGATAAAGGAGTAATTTTGACTTTTAAGTTTTATTTAAGGAATACATTTTTTAAGATGACAGCCACCATAGATGGGGATTCCTCTGATGATCCTCTGATGGATCTGGACTAATAAACTGCAAACCTGGAACTGATTCACCAATCTAGATGGCATTAAGAACATTTGTGGCTCATGGCCAGAGGCCAAAATATCAACACTATTGACACTGAGTTTGGAAGAAGTAGATTCTAGCCCTCATGATACAAGACTTCAGTGAAGGAACTAACTATAGATGTGGTGAAACAGCAAGAGAACTAGAAGTAGAGCCTAAAGATGTGAGTAAATTGTTGCAATCTAACACTTGAATGAATGATGAGTTGCTTCTTAAAAATGAACAAAGAGGCTCCACGCCTGTGGCTCAATCGGCTAAGGTGCCAGCCATGTACACCTGAGGTGGTGGGTTCGAATCCCCAGCCTGGGCCCGCCAAACAACAATGATGGCTGCAACCAAAAAATAGCCAGGCGTTGTGGTGGGCACCTGTGGTCCCAACTACTTGGGAGGCAGAGGCAGGAGACTCGCTTGAGCCCAGGAGTTGGAGGTTGCTATGAGCTGTGATGCCATGGCATTCTACCCAGGGGGATAGCTTGAGGCTCCATCTCAAAAAAAAAAAAAATGAACAAAGAAAGTGGTTTCTTGAAATGGAAACTACTCTTGGTGAAAATGCTGTGAATATTGTTGACAGGTAAACAAAGGATTTAGAATATTACATAGATATAGTTGATAAAGCAGTGGCAGCATTTGAGAAGATTGACTCAAATTTAAAAGAAGTTCTAGTATAGATAAAATGCTATCAAACAGCATCACATGCTACGGAGAAATATTTCCATAAAGCAAGTTTGATTTAGCACATTTCATTGTCTTTTTAAAGAAAATGCCACAGCCACCCCAGCCTTCAGCAACAATTACCCTATTCAGTCAGCAACCATCAACATTGAAGGAAGACCTTCCACCAGCAAGAAGATTATGATTAGCTGAAGGATCAGATGATTGTTAGTATTTTTTTTAGTAATATTTTAAAATAAAGTATGCACTTTTTTAGACATAATGCTATTATACAACTAATAGACTAAAGTATGGTATAAACATACCTTTTATATGTACTGGAAAAATGAAAAATATGAGTGACTTGTTTTACTGGGATATTTGCTTTACTGTGTGGTCTGGAACTAAACCCAAAATATCTCTGAAGAATGTTTGTATGCTACCCACCCATTAGTCACTTGGCAACCATCTTGGTTATCAGATTAAAAAAAAAATCTACATAGGGTCCAGTGTTATTTGTTGTTTTAGACACCCACCAGGGTTCAAAGTATGCCCCACAGATAAGCAGGAGGGGAAGAGGTACTGCTATAATCTACTAAAGATTCTGAGAGGTTAGACTCCAATGATTGAGCTCAACCTTGAGTAAGTTATAAAAGAGGTGGAGTTGTTTTCTATAAGGATATTTTAGAAAGTTCTAGATCCATTATATTTACACCACAAAATAAGAAGTAGATTATTAGTTATTTAAAATCCAAATATTTAATAGGCTCCAAGTAGATAATATAAAGGAGGCCAACAGTCCATTCCCAGTCAAAAGGAGTTAACATGTCTTCACAAGTTGTTGGCATATGTGAAAATGAAGCTGGAAATCCATATTGTTAAATGTGAAATCCCTGGTTTTAAAGTAGTGGCAATTTATTCAAAACATTTTAAATATTCTGTGTGTACTAAAGCTCATTAGCTGTCAGCTTGTGATGCTAGGACTAAATAATCATAAAGGACCCTTCCCACACTGGCTCTTTAACACAACAGTCCTAAACCAGTAAAATTTAACCCAAAAACTTAATAACTAAAATTTGCTCAGCTATTTTCAGTTCCCTTCATGTTCCTTTGGGGTACAGCTGTATATTTCAAATAATTATTCACCTAATTCATTCAATATTTCTCCAAACCAATTGTGTTTACTCCATCTCATTCTCCTATCATTAGCCCAAGCAATCTCAGGGCTTCAAGAAAATGAGGTACAGCTTCAGCCCACAAAAGATCCAGGAACGGGTCCTAACCCTTCTAGTTAAATGTGCCTCATAAAAATCCAGTCCACCTTCAAGAAAGAGCTAATTTCTAAATACATGAATTGCTACTGCTCACTTTCAAGTCTAGCATCATTCTGATACCAAGATTTGTTAAAGACAATCACAAAATCACCAGTAAAATTGATTAATTTTATTAATGACAAACAAATTGTAATCCTAAATAAAATATTCACAAATTGAACTAAGCATGATATTCAGAAAGTAATATACTATAAGAAAGCACAATTTATTTCAGAAATGTAAAGATGGGTTGAACATTAGGAAATCTCAGCATAATTTATTATTATTAATGAATCAGAGTAAAAAGCAAATGTAGTACTAGAGCTTATGAGACAATCGACAAATTAAAAACTTATAGTAAACTAGGAATAGAAGAAAATTTCTTTAAAGAAGATAGTGTATTTAAAGAATATCTAGTACCAACTAAGGGCACATTCTTACCTCACTGCATTAAGCCTGAATACCCATTGTCTTGTCCTATATTCTTCAAAAATTTTCTCAGGTTTTGGCTAATTCAATAGAAGGATCAAAAACTGTATTATTGGGAGGTAATATGATTTTTTTTTTTTGAGATAGAGTCTCACTATGTTGCCCTCAGTAGAGTGCTATAGTGTCACAGCTCACAGCAACCTCAAACTCCTGGGTTCAAGCAATTCTCTTGCCTCAGCCTCCCAAGTAACTGGGACTACAGGCACCTGCCACAATGCCTGGCTGTTTTTTGTTGCAGTTGTCATTGTTGTTTAGCTGGCCCAGGCCAAGTTCGAACCCACCAGTCTTTATGTATGTGGCTGGTGCCGTAACCACTGTGCTACAGGTGCTGAGCCAATATGATTGTTTATACAAAAATTCAGAGCCAGGGTGGCACCTGTGGCTCAAAGGAGTAGGGCGCCAGCCTCATATGCCAGAGGTGGCAGGTTCAAGCCCAGCCCCGGCCAAAAAGTGTAAAAGAAAAAAAAAAAATTCAGAGCCATTGTCTGTCAAGCTGTTAAAACTAATTACACATTTTCACAGTGTAGCAGGATACAAGACAAATAAACAAAATCAATAGCTTACCTAAATCACAGCAATAAAAACTTCCTCATTCACAAAAAAAAAAACTATAAAATATACCTAGGAAAGAACTATGCAAGAATTTTGCAAATCTATGTGGAAAAATTTTTAAATGTATTTAAAGATATAAAAGAGCAAAATACCTGAAAAGATGTGTTCCTTAAGGGAAGATTCATGATTTTGAAAATTTTTAGTAAGAAGAGATGTAGTAGAGGAGTTTCTTTATGAAAAAGTAAACATATTACAAAGCTATAATAATTTTAACAGTGTAGCACAGCATAGGAATAAGTAGATAGGTAATAAAATAGATGAGAATGTTCAGAAACATATATGTATATATGCATATAGAGGGTGCCAAAAATTTATACACATTTTAAGAAAAAAGGTATTAAATTTGTAATACTCAATATATACTGATAGCCAAAGATTAATCCAAGTAACATTGATCATTTCTTCAATTGCAGAAATCAAATGTGACTTGAGCATTACAAATTTAATACAGTTTTATTCCCTTTCTTAAAATGTGTATACTTTTTTTGGCACCCTCTGTTTATGCAAATTTAGTTTATGATTAACAGAATCACTTTGGGGAAAGAATGGATTACTCAATAAATGATATTGGGGCAACTGGTTAATCATTTGGTAAAAATTTCCATAATCTCATACTAAACAATTTATTTCCAAAAATAAATTAAAAGGAGGTAATTGGACAAATGTGAAAAAAGTCAGTACAAGAATGCAGCATATTTTTGAAATAAAGAGTAAGACCACTTAAATGTCTATCAGAGTGGATTGTTTCAAATGTGTGTTTATGTGTATTTGTGCATCATATATACAAGTTATGGGATGCTATGAATCTACTTTAAAGTGATGGAACAGATTTAAACGTATTGAAATGTAAGGACATTCACTTCATATTTAAAGTGAAAAAAGTTAAGTTCTAAGTATTTTTTGATCATATTTAATTTTTTAAATGTGTAGAGGTATAGAAAAGTCCAGAAGGCTACATAACAGGTAGCTGTTTCATTTTCATTTCCTATGAATAGACCCGACTTTGTTGCAGCTGTTTCACTTTCATTTCCTATCGGTAGATCCTACTCTGTTGCCTAGAAAATTATTCCACTCCCTAAGCTCTCTTTACTCAGCTGACTTTATTCCTATTGAACAGTCTTCATGGTCTTCACTTAAACTTCTTACGGGAGCTTCCCAGGCACTTTACTCGAGGTAAACATTAGTAAAACCTTATCTGTGTCATACTATCTAGCCACATTGCACCTTTTAATTTTTCTAAATTATTTATTACTTTTTTCCCTTCTAGATTCTAAAATCCATGAGGGCAGCAACTGTACATGGGTCACTGTTCACTTTTGAGCACACAGTCGCCACTTAATAAACCGTGTGTCAAATAACTGTGCTAACTGTACTTTTACATACCATTATTATCTCCATTTTGAGGATGAGGAAATTGAAGGTTATGAAGTTTGTCCTAAATGCCTTTGGACTAGCGGGGATTAATTCCCAGGCCTGTCTGACGCTCAGTCAATAAATACCAGTTCTTAGGAAGGAAATACAACCAGCCACGGCTTGCGGATTGCTTGGTGGAGATGTAGTATGGAGACGTAGCTTTGAAGGAGTGCCTAACTACAAACCCTTTAAATTTCACAGCCTAGACATTCGCAAGCCCCGCCCACGACGACCCGCCCCCAAGTCCCCGGAAGCGGGAGACTGGGGCGGGGCGAACTTCCGGGAGAAGAGCGGGGCCGCTGCTGATTGGCTGGCTGCGGCGGAAGTCGGGTGGTTCGGTGGTCTGAAGACGCTAGCTTGTGACGGGGAGGGAGAGAGGGAAGGCCTCCCTGAGGTTGCCTCTCCGTCCGCGCCCGGGGACCCGCGGAAATATCCCAACACCCAGGCCCCGCGGCTAGCCCCTTCCCCCGGGGCCTTCCCGCTCGATCTCGTCACCGTTATGTGGGAAGCGAATCCGGTGAGTAGCCGGGCGGGACGGGGCGTACCCAGTGGGCGGGGCTGACGAGAGAAGGGCAGAAGGGGGTTCCTGGGACCGCTCCCCTGCTCCAGCTTCAGGCTGGCTGTTGCGTTCCGGGGACCAAGATGCTGGTCTTGCAGCTGCTACGGTCTCTGCTCTTTTGAGCGGTGGAGATGGCGCGGTGGGGTCCTCAACGCGTTATTGTGGTTTCTCGGCCTGCCTTTCTTCATCGTTTTTTAAAACTTTTACGTTTCGCTTTCTCTGAAGTTGCTGGCCTTCAAAACTGTTAGTTTTAATTTTTCTCAGGTGTACCTCCCAGTCCCTCTCAACTAAAGCGAGGAAATTTGACCCCCTTGTTTTGAATGGGCCTAAAAGGAACGAACCTCGGTACTCCTTTTTCCCCTTTTTGGTGGACAACCATTTAAATCTTGAAGGATGGATTGTATATTCTAATCCTGTAGATAGTGAAGTTCTAAGATGTTTTCTTTCAGTGGAAACACTTGGTGATCTAGGACATTTCAACCGCAAGTCTGTTTCCTTGTTTGACTCCAGTATTTGCATAATATCTGCACGTATTTTTGTCTACTTTGTCTTTATACGTTTATTTACTTGAAGTACAACTGTATGGGGGGGGGAGTGTGATACCTTTCCTCATTGTAAGTGATATGACCAACATTCCTTATAACCAAAAACAGGTCAACAAGAGAAAACCATAATAAAATTATTTAATTGAAGTTTTATGTGATACAGGCGCCTTCAGAAATGAAGACCCAAAGACCCATGGAAAACTTTTTATGCTTAGGTTCCATGAAGAATGGACAGCCATGTGGAAATGTGATTGGACAAAGGGAATGAATGATCTAATGGTAATAGACTCAGGGGGGAAACCCAGCAAGGCCTGTCTATTAAGATTCTTCTTGGTCTCTTTGTGTAACATTCCTTCCTGTTGGTTCTGCCTGGATATAGGGCAGAACTCCTCTGGAATAAGGGTCTTGACCTACTGTCGACAAGGTAGGTCAGAGAATTTCTTTTTCTTTTTTAAAGACAGGGTCTTCCCTTGTTGCTTGGGCTACAGTGCTGGCATCATCAGAGCTCACTGCAACCTTCAGTTTCTAGGCTCAAACAATCCTGCCTCAGCCTCCTAAGTAGCTGGGACTATAGTCATGTTTCACAACACTTGGCTAATTTGTCTTGTTTTTGTAGAAATGGGTCTTGCTTTTACTCCGGCTGATCTTGAATTCTTGGCCTTAAGAGATCCCAGAGAATTTCTTTTTTCTTTTTTTTTTTTTTTCTTGAGACAGAGTGTCACTTGGTTACCCTTGATAGAGTGCCGCACCATCATAGCTCACAGCAACTTCAAACTCTTGGATTCAAGCAATTCTCTTGCCTCAGCCTCCCAAGTGACTGGAACTACAGGCATCTCCCATGACACCTGGCTGTTTTTAGAGGCAAGGTCTCACTCTGGCTCAGGCTGGTCTTGAATCCATGAGCTCAGGCAATCCGCCTGCCTTGGCCTCCCAAGTGCTAGGATTACAGGTGTGAACCACCACGCCTGGCCCCCCAGAGAATTTCTTTATGGCCAGCTCTTGCACAGGAAGGGTTAGATTTTAGTAATATTTTTAGATTTTATGGCTTGCTTTATAGAAGAGGAGTTCTAATTTATACACCCTACCTTGGGAAAGAGAAATTCTGTCTATGGGAAAGAGAAATAGGAGATAAAAGGGCAGGAAAAAATCAAAGAGAGACTTTGCTTCCAAGAACTTACAGTCTCCCTTCGTTTAAAGTACTCAGCATGCCAAGGTACCATACTTTGGGGTATCATTTTCTGAGCCCTAATCCAGCTCTCAAAGAGTGGAATCTATTTGCCAAGAGTTTTCATCTGTTATGGTTGAACTTGCCTAGTAGAATGGCAGAAGTACCATATCTACAACTTAGGAGTTGACTGGAAAAATGGCAGAATGACATTTCATCAATCGTTGGACAAAATATAATCATGTGCCACTTATCAACAGGATTACCTCCTGGGAGATTCATTAGCTGATTTTGTCATTGTGGGAAATATCGGAAATATCACAGAGTGTACTAAACCTATGTGGTTTAGTCTACTGTACATCTAGGCTATTTTATATAGCCAGTTGCTCCCAAGCTACAAACCGATACAGCATGTTATTGTACTGAATTCTGTAGGCAGTTGTAATACAGGGGTAAGTATTCATGTATCTGAATATATCCAAACATAGAAAAGGTACAGTAAAAATGAAGTATTATAATCTTGTGGGACCATTGTTGTATTTGGGTCCATTGTTGACAGAAATGTCCTTGTGCATGCATGCTGTATGGGGAACTACCCCATATGCTGAGATAACAGCCCGAATTTACTTTAACAATGCTTAGTTTATGTACTTGTAATAACTTCTTTGCTATAATCAGTAGTATTACAGGTAAACTAGAAAGTCTATCAGTAAATTTCCTTACGTTTTTATCCAGTAGAAACTAGTCTGTCATCTGGATTTGATAGTTGCACATTTTGGTTTCACCTTATCCATTGTGTAGCAGTGGTCATTATGAAAATTTTTTTGATTCACACAAGTCATATTTAGAAGAAAGTAATTGCTTATATTTGATTTTAGCAAAAATAATTTGGAATTATGAGAGTGTACTTTGCTTATATATGCTTTTATGTTTAATTTCACTGTCAACAATAATCTTTGTTTTATATCTGTATATGTATCTCTATGTCTATGTAGAGATATATACACTATATGTATACTGTATATATCTCTCCATATTTAGATATATACTCAATTTTTATTAGCAGTCCTTCTTGCTTTCTTTACAGTAAATCCTTTAGTCAGCCAAGTATATGTCTTGCTCAAGGTTATATGTTTTAAATCTTTCTTTGTTTTCTTTCTCTTTTTTTTTGAGACAGGATCTCAACTCTCTTGCCCTTGGTAGATTGCCATGGCGTTGTCATGGCAACCTCAGGCTCCTGGGTTCAAACAATCCATTTGCTTCAGCCTACCAAGTAGCTAGAGCTACAGGCCTGCACCACTACACCTGACTAATTTTCTATTTTTAGTAGAGATAGGATTTCTCTCTTGTTCAGGCTTGTCTCGAATTCCTGAGCTCAAACAATCTTCCCTTCTTAGCCTCCCAGTGTGAGCCATTGCACCCTGCCTTAAATCTTTCAAATCTTTCAAATATATATATATATATGATATATACCATATATATATATTTTTTTTTAATTTATTTTTTTGAGACAAAGTCTCACTCTATCACCCTAGCTAGAATGTAGTGGTACTATCATAGCTCACTGCACCTCTGACTCCTGGGCTTGAGTGATCCTCTTGCTTCAATCTCCTAGGTAGCTGGGACTACAGATGCACACTACCATGCCTGGCTAATTTTTTTCTGTTCTTAGTAGAGACTCTTACTCAGCTGGTCTTGAACTCCTGAGCTCAAGCAATCTTCCTGCCTCGGCCCCTCAGAGTGCTTAGATTATAGGCATAAGCCACCTTACCCGGCCTTTTCACTCTATGGTAAGCTCCATATGGTGGTGGATTTTTCTCTCTGTTTACTATAGTGTCTACAACCAGAGAACAGAACGGGGCATATAGTAACCACTCAATAAATATTTCTTGCTTTTGTAATGGTAATTTGATCAGTACTATAGAACAGAGAGATCTTTGCTCCCACTACATTCTCCCTCCAGTATCACACATACATCATAATTTGCTATTGGACTACTTGTATGTTTGTGAGAATTATAAAGGCATTAATAAATGTCTGTGTACTTGGTTTATTATATCATTGTCATATCTTTGTAAAATGCTCAGGGTTCTCTGGAATCACCCTTATGATTTTGCTTGATTTCAGTAAAGCAGGCTCACTTTTGTTAACAGTGGTGAACCTTCTGCATTTTGCCCACATTCTTCTTCTTGCTTTTATGTCATCTAATACATATTATTGTTGCTGTGCTTTATTATTGCTTATTCTGCTTTTCTTTTGTGAGCATGTGAGTGCTGACAGTAAGCATAGTTCAATTAGAAAAATTAATATTTTACATTTGAGTTTCTTTAGCAATTTGTTAGTTTCTTTTAATAAAATTAGCATCAGGGCAGTCTATCCAGCTGTGCTCATAGAATGAAAGTTAATTTTAATGTTATCCTAAGCCAAATACAATTTGGAAGATTTTAAAACATACAGCAAAACCACAATGCATCCTAAGGATAAATGGAAATGACTTTTCATTACCCTCAATTTATTATAAATCACTGTTCGTTATTTCTTTCTTTCTTTTTTTTTTTTTTTTTTTTTTGCAGTTTTTGGCTGGGGCTGGGTTTGAACCCACCACCTCCAGCATATGGGACCAGCGCCCTACTCCTTTGAGCCATAGGCACTGCCCTGTTACTTCTTTTAATTGACTGAGATAATCAAATCTGTTTTATAAATGAAGGATATTGTTAACTACCTGTATTGAAGAGTTTGGCCCAGTCTTCCTACATATTTTTGGTAGCATTCATTATACATATATTTTCTTTTCTTTTTTGGAGACAGAGTCTCACTTTGAGTGCTGTGGTATCATAGCTCACAGCAACTTCAAACTCTTGGGCTGAAGCGATTCTCTCATTTAGCCTCCCAAGTAACTGGGACTACAGGCACCCACCACATAACACCTGGCTATTTTTAGAGATGGGGTCTCACTCTGGCTCAGGTTGGTCTTGAACCTGTGAGCTCAGGCAGTCCACCTGCTTCAGCCTCCCAGAGTGCTAGGATTATAGGTGTGAGCCACCATGCCCAACCTCCATATATTTTCTATTGCTGTTATTACATATATATCTACTGTGCGGTACTGTACTGTGTTCTACTATATATTGCATATATATCTATTGTGTGATACTGTGTTCTACAAGTGTTTTGAGGAAATGGTTACACTGATTCTGGCTGTGACTATTCAGCAGCAGGCTTCCTTTCCACTTGAAAGGTCTCCATAAAGTAGTTTGAATATAGAAAATTGCCACTCACCTTGTAACATTTCCCTGGGAGAGAAACCCAAAACAAGGTAACCAAGGAGTGATAAATAAACTTTACCTCAGGTTACAATTTTATTTTTTGATAAAGAGGTAAGGCCTTTGATGATTCCATTCATGCTTTTCACTGACCAGGAGCCTTAGAATAAGCATAAGGCTATTATGGCAGGGCAGATTAATAGAAGCAGTAGGCAGTTCTGCACCTTGGGGGAAGTAGCCTGTAACTAATGTCCCCCAGTTTATGAAACTAACAGAATCTGTAGGAGAAAGTAGGAGTGTTTGCCATTACTGCCTTGATTCATTGTACCCTGATTTTATTCTTCTTTTCTTTGTCTCATTTCCTTTTTTCTTTTTTTCTTGTTTTTGAGACAGAGTCACTCTATGTTGCCCTCTGTAGGGTACTGTGGCGTCACAGCTCACAACAACCTCCAACTCTTGGGCTTAAGTTATTCTCTTGCCTCAGCCTCCCAAGTAGCTGAGACTATAGGCACCCGCCATAACGCCCGACTTTTTTTGTTGCAGTTGTCATTGTTGTTTTGGCTGGCCTGGGCTGGGTTCGAGCCCACCAGCATTGGTGTATGTGGCCAGCGCCCTACCCACTAAGCTACAGGCGCCACCTCTGTCTCATTTTCTTTGTCTTAGTGCTCCTTGCTGGGATTGGAATAAATAGACAGTATTAGATATGCCAATGAGTGGAACTGAAAAGTGACAAACATCTCTATATAAAAGAATATAAACCACCTATTGCAGCAATAATATCTTATTTACAGAAAGTGATATACTCTTCTAAAATTATTTTCCATTTATTAACCATTATTAGAATAATCTGATGCTTAGCTTAAGGACTGGAAAATGATTTTCCCAAAATCACCCAGAGAGTAAACAACAGAATTGTATTAATACCCAAGTCCTTTTTTTACTCCCTTCTGTTCCTTGGGGGTAGCAATGATAACATTTATGTGTTAGTGACGTGCTTTACCTGCAGAGCCATGTTTTTCTCTGTCATTTTATACTCACAGCTGCTTCTAAACTTCTTCAGAGCTATGACTCTTATTTTTCTGTCAGGCTTCTTGAAAGCATAGTTTTATATTAATACTTTTTGTCATTCTTACTCGTACTTCAGGTCCTTCAGCCTAGCTTCTGCCTCTGACACTTTACTTGCTGGGAGGTCATCAAGAATCTTTGAATCACTACATGGAGTGGAAATCTGTATGCCTTCAACCTCTGCTATCTTTCTGCAATTTTGATGCCATTAGAGGTTTTCTTTTAAACTCTTTCTTTTTGTATTCCCTGGGACTGCATTCCTTTAGATTTCTTCTTTTTATGTTTTATCCTTGAATTATAATCCTGATTTAACTGCACTGCCTTCTGGTAATGAAATGTTCTAACTTTAATTTTTTTTCCTCTCAGTATATCCGTTTTTTGATGAATTTCAAATATTACTCTAGTGAATATTCGAGCCAATGTACATTTTTTAGCCCTGACCCTTCTTCTGAGCTGAGTGGTAGAGAACTTCACTGTTGTTCAAATTTAATATTAAACCAAACTCCTTCATTTATTTCACTCAGCAAATATTTCATAAGTATCCACTACATATAAAATAAACACCATTCTAGACACTAGGAAAGAAGATACAAACATAGATCAGATCAGCCTACTCCTTGGGGGGAGTATAGTGATACAAGAAGAGGTCTGGGGGACTCGGAACCTTTACCAAAGTAAAGCCTCGAACTGGGTCATCAAGTAAAAGAAGTGGTCTTATAGGTAGGTCAAAGTAAGCAAAATCACCAATGTCCATGAAAGAGAATGACAAGTAGAGTTTGGATGGAGTGAAGTAGAGAAAGTACATATCTGATGTTTAGAGTTTCATTGTGGGCATCTTCAGAGACTGAAGACAGAGGGGTTGTGGGCAGTGGAAACTAATATCTGTGGAATATCTACTGTGAATCAGGCAGTGTATTTTACAGACATACCCACAGGGTGGCTGAGAATGAAAATAAGATATATTCCTGGTGGCTCAGTGCTCATAGGTCAGTGGTTAGGGTGCCGGCCACATACACTGGGGCTGGCAGGTTCGAACCCAGCCCAGGCCTGCTAAACAACGACAACTATAGCAACAACAACAAGAAAATAGCCAGGCATTGTGGTGGGCACCTGTAGTCTCAGCTACTTGGAAGCCTGAGGCAAAAGAATTGCTTAAGCCCAAGAGTTTGAGGTTGCTGTGAGCTGTGATGCCATGGCACTTTACTCTGAGGGCAATATAGTGAGACTCTGTCTCAAGAAAAAAAAGATGTATTCCTTGAGGATGGAAGTTCTCAAGAGAACATAGTGTCATGACGATGTGTTCCTGACAGTGTAATTTCTTACCCAGGACTGTACTATAAGCCAGTTGGTGCTAAGTCTCAGGGTTTACCGTGCTAAACAAAACAGACTGTACTTTAGCTTTTATGGGTTTATAGTTTGGTATAGGCAGGCAGACAATTACATAATTGCACAAATAACATTTAACTCTAGTTGCAGTTTAAAAAAAAACTATGAAAAAGCATATAATGATAATGTAGAAGAAGCCAGTACAGGACTGCTAAATCAGAGAAGGCAGCCTTGTGAAAGTAACTCTTACAGACTTCCGAAGAACTGAGCAACAGCTGTCCAGGTAAAGGTTGGATGGAACCTGGAGAGGGCTATTCAGATGGCAGAAATAATGTGAGAAAAGACCCTCAGAAAGGAGCTTGGTGTGTGTGGCTGGAGCATAGTGAATCAAGAGACATGCCCAGAAGGTAGTAGGAACCCAGGCCATCCTCAGCTTTGTGGCTACGTTTGAGATTTTGAACTTTATATCTAGAGGAGTGGCAAGTCATTGAAGGACTTTATATGGGAAGTTACATGAGCATATTGGTGTTTTTAAGAAGATCACTTTGGCTGCTTTATGGAAAATGAATTCAGTATTAGAGGGCGTGGTAAGCATAGTGGCCTCCCAGAGAGATCCACATCCTTATTCCCAGAGTCTGTGAATAATTAGCTAATCAGGGGGAGAGAGGGAGGCAGATAGCAGAGTAACAAGGGTCCTTAAAAGTGAATATAGGGGCAAAAGAAGTGGTCAAAGAGATACAACTGGTTTTGGAGATGAAGGAAGGTGGTCACAAGCCCAGGTGTGTGTATGGCTTCTAGAAGCTCGAAAGCCATGGAAATATTCTCTTTTATAGCCTTCCAAAGGAAATTAAGCTTACCTTGATTTTAACCCATTGAAACCCATATCAAACTTCTTCAGAAATGTAAGAAAATAAATTGGTGTTATTTTAAGCCACTAAATCAGTGATAATTTGTTTTAGCAGCAATAGAAAACTAATACAGAGGGGCATAAGGGGCTATGGGAAGACTAATTGGGAGGCTATTGTGTAGTCTAGGGTAGAGAGAAAGATGACTTAGGCTAAGTGGAGAGTAGTAGGGAGAGAGAGGTAGACAATTCAGGCCACACCTTGGATTACAAGTACAGGCAGCCAGGAAGAATGAGTTGTTTTCACTGAATTCAGGGAGTTTGGAAAAGGGAACGATATACGGAGGATATCAAGAGTTTGGTTTTGAACCCACTAAGTTTAATGTGCCTATGAGGTATCATGTAATAAAGTCAGGGAGGCAGTTGGATTGAGAAGGCTGGGCCAGAAATGGAAGTCTAGGCCTCAGCACCTGTAGAAGGCCTTTAAAATTGTGACTAGATGAAAGCCCTAGGACAGTGTTTTTCAAACTTTCAGAACCCATGCAGACCACTGATTTTTAAATAATAAAGCAGTATTTTTAAAATTCATGTTTTTTTCTCAGTGAAAAGGGTGCGTTTTCAAAATAGCCTCTTACAAAGTATTTGTGTCTAATTTGATGACAGGTAGCTTGAGATGTGGGTTTCAACCCAGACACTTTCATTTTTTTTTTTACCCTATATTTCTACTAAATTAGGAAATACCATGCCACAATTATAAATTTTCAAGAGTTGCAACTTGTATTTGCTGGCTCTTTCAGGTGTTTTGGAATACGTGTATGAAGATCAAACACAGACTGAGAAATTATGGGACGATTTCTCCCTGAAGACTATTTCTAGTGCTCTTTCAGTTGCCAGACTGACACGCTTATAATATTAAAACAACTATAGGGATGAATCTTTCAACCAGCCTGAATGTTGGAAGATAGGAGCAAGTGGATTCTTAAGTCAATTGACTACTTCAGTCTCCAGGAAGTATCTTCTCATGTTTTGTTGTAACATTTAGATGTGTTCTTTATGTATCCACAATAGTGTAATCAGTCTCATTCTCTTACGACCATCAGGTTTGGGGAAGTAATCACGTTCTGGCCATTGAACCATTTGGACCATAGTTTGGTTACTAAAAAATCTAGTGTTTTATTCACAGCATTAACCTTTTCACTACAAACAATGCCTATAGGTGCTCAACAACCTGGTTGCTTGGTGCAAATGATGTCTATAGGTGTTGTTCATTTGGCAAACAAAGACTGCATAACACATATTACTGTTATGTTACCTGACTTGTGTCTATAAGTATCATAGCTTTGTTCTCAATATTTTTCACAGTTGTGCCTGAAATAATTTGTAAAAATAGTGGATTCTTACGGGAGTATATATAATATGGAGTATGATAAATTTGAAGAGTTGTCAAGTTCAGAAGACCTGATCATTCTTGGAGAATTTGGATACAGAGGTAGCTTTAAAAATACTTCTCACACACACGAGAAACATTAACTGTCAAGTACATCAGAATCTGATTTGTAAAACAAAAGTATAGAACCTATTTCAAATTTAAAAGAAGTCAAATCCTCGGCAACCTCAATGGAGAGAAGACAGTTTGAATCTAAAAATGTACAATTTTCATGCCAATATATCAGGAATAAAAGCCACTATTCATAACAAATTATGAATTTTAGAAGTAGTCCAACTATTCTCAGAACATTTGGTTAATCATGTTGTACAAAAAACCCAATAATTATTATATTTCAAAAATCCAAAAAATAGTGAGTGTTCACGATTGAATGCATGGGAAAACACAACAACTGATGAGGTTTATTGATTTTTTGCCAAATCAGTTTTGATGCCCACAGAGTAAAAAAATTATTCTGGATGAATATTAGTCAACTGATAGATTAATACAAACAGAAAGCTTTCTAAAAATCATGAAAAAGGACTGATATTTCTTACTGTTACAAATGTTGCATTTTCGTGATAATGAACAAACAGCAAACTAGGATCCACTAAAACCACATCATGTTGTAAATAGACTATAGGATTCCTTTTCACAATCATTTTATCCTTTTCAACATACATGTATCGATGAAAGTCTGTTATATTCCCTCAAAGAGAAGTAGATTTGGAGGTAAAATCTTTTGTTCTATGTGACTGCAAAACTGGATATATTCAAGATTTTATTGTTTATTGGGGGTCACCTATGGACATAGAAGATTATGAAAATTCTGCTAAAATTGTCAAATTGGGGAATATTGTTATGACACTGCTGAAACCATATCTATAAAAGGTCATATTCTGATCACCAATAACTGGCATACAAGGTCCATCATTACATTTGCTTCTACATAATAATAAAACAAATGAATTTGGAGTTTTTGCAAAATTAGGTACAGAATGTCCCACGTGGCTAATAAATTATATAGAAGTGAACTAATGTATAGATCTATAGATCCATTATTAGCATTAGAATGGATGGAGAAAAGAGAGGTTTAAACATCTATCAACCTATCATTCTGCTCATTTTTATTTTTATTTATTTATTTATTTTGAGACAGAGTCTTACTTTGTCATCCTCATTAGATTGCCGTGGCTTCGTAGTTCACAGCAACCTCAAACTCTTGAGCTCAATTGATCCTCTTGTCTCAGTTTCCCGAGTAGCTGGGACTACAGGCACCTGCCACAACACCCGGCTGTTTTTTAGAGATGGAGGTCTTGCACTTGCTCAGGCTGGTCTCAAACATGTGAACTTAGCAATCTACCCACCTTACCTTCCTCCTCATAGGCATGAGCCACTGCACCTGACCCTTATTCTGCTTATTTAGTAGAAATGAAAAAAATATGCTGTAAAACAGGAAAACCAATAATGAAGCCAAGTGTTATACCAGATTATAATTATATGACCTTAAATTCCATAAATACTATACTGAAGACATTAAAGTACATACAAAAACATTTTTTCCACATGCTTGATTTATCAGTTTATAATGTTATAAAAGTACACCCGATGAAAATTTCATATACATCTAATTAGAGTGTAACTTTTTAAAAAATATCTAGTTGACAACTGTAGAGGAAGAAGTGTTTCTGGTAATAGTCCATTCCATCTTACAGATAGGAATTTTCTGTCAAAGTATAGCAGTCTAACAGGAATATGGCAGAATGCCCACCTGAGATGTGTTTGCATAAAACATAAAAAGTAAATCAAAACGTGATATCAATGCATACATTGTAATGTTGGATTATGCATTGAACTGTGTCTTGAGTTGCACTATACAAAAGAGGATTATTAAATTTTTATTGATATGGCAAAGTTTTATTATTTCATGTTAGTTTTTTTTTTGTTTGCATATTACTTTTTCTACACATCTATAAAATATTGAAACTGAAACCAACTTGGGTTATTTTGATGGGTAGAAAGCCAAAGAACATCCAGTACTGTGCTGTGTATTGTAACATTTGTTAGGATCCACTGCACACCTCAATTGGCATGTTTTGTTTCTGATTGCCCCATAGTCAAAGAGTTTCAAAGCAGGGCATTTTAGCCTTGAAGTAGGAGGTTTAGATAATTTAAAATTTTAAATACATATCTGCTATACCCCGTTTAATCAGACCTCTGGAAAACAGGATTATTGATATCAGCATCGTGAAAAAATGACTTTCATTTCATCCTTCATTTCAGAAACTTGTTGGTGCTTTTTTCCTTGGTAGCCAGAAAACTTGAGTGGGAAGAGTAATCTTGCAAATACTGCTGTTTCTTTTCACAGCATCTGATAGAACATTCTCTCAGTAGTCAAGATTTGGTGATATTTAATTTCTATTTTTTTTTTTAACAATTATAATCAGGAAGCATATTGTTGACTCCTTACTGTTCCATACATTTAAAGAATCTCGTAGTAATATAGCAGCATCTTTTGTTGCTATTTGTGTAGCTCATACTCTTTCAGTTTTGAATGTATTGTACCTTTTCTCAGCTTATGTCACAACTCACAAAAGTGTCATTATCTAAATAAAAACTGTCATCCCTTATACTGTGAGTTTTTACTGATAAGCAGAACAAAAAGTTGTTGAGTGTTTTTACCTTATCACATGCTATATACTGATTTCTATTTTCTCCCGGAAAAAAGTAGTTTGTCCAATTTTGTATAACAAAATATATGCTGAAATACTCATGTGATAGTAATTGCTTTTCTATATTATATGCCGCTGACAATACCTATCACAGAATCATTTAATAAAGAAATTTGTCAATAGCATGTTTTTTCTCAGGCATTAAATTTGGCATTAAATTTGAATTGACAAGCTTCTCAGCAATGTCAAGAGAGGGATACTTCTCTTGGTCTCTTCTCTATCTTTATCAACAAAGTAAATGGATTTTGGTTTTTGTGTAAAAAGGATCTCAAAGTTTACTTGGCTTTACACTGCCATTTTTGGTGAATGCTAAATGTTGCTGATAAGAAAGTTTACTTGGTTTTATACTTCCAGTTTTAGTGAATGATAAATGTGCCTGATAAGAACTGACCAACATAATGGGGTATTCTAGTGAGTGGTAACTTTAAAGAAAATAAAATAATTCTCATGAAAATCTTCATTAATCTTACATTTCAACTCTGCAAAATGTATGTAAACAAATTTATTTCACTACCTTTGCCACTGAAGATGCCTATGAGGACCATGTTTTGAGGATACTGAGAGAAGAGAAGAGGGGCTAGGACTGAGCCAGGAGAAGCTCTAAAAGGTACCAGCTGAGTAGAAGTCAAGGTACAAAAGATATGGAGAATTTGTGGGCTCACAAATTCTGAAATGTACCTTACCATTCACTTAATTAACAGATTAACATATCATTCACAGAGATAGTCTGAAGAGTCTGATGTCGTAGAAACCAAGAGAAGAGCAATTCAGAGCAGGATAAACTGAAATGTTACTGAGGAATAAGTAAAATGAGGATGGAAAATACATGGGATTTAGTAACAGCAAGCTCATTAGAGATCCTGGCAAGTGGTTTTTTGTTGTTGTTTGTTTGTTTTTCTTTATGTGATGGTAAGGTAAGAAAGGTTGAGTTACAAACTAGACAAGTTAAATTGAAGCGAGTATTATAGTACATTGAAAACAAAAAAATAAACATAGCCTGTGGACAATAAATTATACTTAAGTCACCAAAAGAAATTAAGTGGAATCCTAAAAGCACTTAAGCTGAAAGACGATAGAAAAGGATAAAAGGGGGAACAAAGAACAGGTGGGACCTAAGAGGAAGAAAAAGCAAATAGCAAAGATACAAACTCAAAACCTAACTGTATCAGTAATCATATGGCATGTAAATGCTCCAAATACCCCAATTAAAAGACAGAGATTGTCGGTTTGTATTGAAAGAATAAGACCCAAATACACGTTTTATGTAAGAAATACACTTTGAATATATATCATAAATAGGATAAAATGAAATAGAGACAAGAGACACTATCCTTGTCAAGAGCAAATGTGAGTGATATGTTAATTAGGTTAATGGTAAGGTAGATTTCAAATAATGATATCATCATGGATAAAGAATATCATTTCCTGATGATAAAGAGGCCACTTATTCAGAAACAGTCCTAAACATATACACATCTAATAATAAAGCTTCAAAATACATGGAGCAAAACTAATACAATAGCATAAGAAATACAAAGACACCCCCCCGCCAGTTACACCTGGAATTTTCAATAGTTTTCTCTCAGTGATTGATGGAATAAGTAGATAGGGAATGAACAATGATATAGAAGCATTGAACAACACCAACAGTCCACTTGACCTATTTGACATTTGTGGAACACTCCATCCAGCAACAGCCGAATACGTTTTTTCAGTTATACAAAGAATATAAAACAACATAAACCATATTCTGGATTATAAAACATGTCTTAAGACATTTAAAAGAGTTCAAGTCACAGGATGTGGTTTCTGAGTGATAAAATGGAATTAATTTAGAAATCAATAACAGAAAGGTATCTGTAAAATTTCCATGTATTTGGCTCGGCGCCTGTGGCTCAAGTGGCTAAGGCGCCAGCCACATACACCTAAGATGGCAGGTTAGAATCCAGTCCGGGCCTGCCAAAACAACAATGACAGCTGCAACCAAAAAATAGCCGGGTGTTATGGCAGGTGCCTGTGGTCCCAGCTACTTGGGAGGCTGAGGCAGGAGACTCACTTGAGCCCAGGAGTTGGAGGTTGCTGTGAGCTGTGATGCCATGGCACTCTACCCAGGGGGACAGCTTGAGGCTC